>JAJJMB010008110.1:313672-510502 GCA_023531105.1 Papaver atlanticum | reverse complement strand
GGTTGTGGGTACATCCACTTTAATGGTTGTGAATACATAATTCCATTGAAGTTGTGACTACTTCATCCTTTGTACTAAAACGAACGTGGCGCGGAAAGTGCCAAGAATTTGATCCTGCCTTAGTGCGAGTTGTGACGAAGCTGGTAAGCCGGCATAAAAAATTTTATACTTTCACGAGAAGAAATTCATTCTATCTCTGGCCTACCCTGGTCTTGTTCCTGGACAAAAAACTTTCGGGGATAGATCATTGCAATTGTTGGTATTAAACAAGAAATTCCTAGTAATCGCGAGTCAGCATCTCGCGTTGGCTATGTCCCTTCCCTTTGTACATACCCCCGGTCGCTCTTACCGATTGAATGCTCCGGTGAGGTGTTCGGATCGCGGTGACGCGGGCGATATGCCGCCGGTGACATCGTTAGAAGTTCCTTGAACCTTATCATTTAGAGGAAGGAGAAGTCGTAACAAGGTTTCCGTAGGTGAACTTACGAAAGGATCATTGTCGAAACCTGCCCTACAGAACGACCCGCGAACATGTGAATCCAAGTTCAGTGATGATACAAGTGGGGAGAGATCTCTCCTCCTTGCTCTACCGCACGGTCAGGGAGTTGGTTAACGCCCTCTCTTCGTGCCGAAAAACGAACCCAAGGTCCGACAAGCGCCAAGGAAAAAACAAATGAATATTAGCGTGCTTCTTCTCTTTCTCATGTCTCGATGGGAGAAATGCAATGGTAGGTGTCACGAAATCCAATATTCGAACGACTCTCGGCAATGGATATCTCGGCTCACGCATCGATGAAGAACGTAGCGAAATGCTATATTTGGTGTGAATTATAGAATCCCGTGAACCTCGAGTTTTGAATGCAAGTTGCGCCCCAAGCCTTCGGACCGAGAGCACGCTTTCCTAGGCGTCATGCACCAAGTCGCCTCCCAACTCATGTCCTTGATCCGTCTGGTGACATTGATATTGGACAATGGATGGGGCGGCTATTGACCCCCCGTGCATTGAAAGTGCGATTGGTTTAAAAACAGGCCCTAGAAGTCCAGCGTCACGATTCGTGGTGGTCGACACTTGTTGTCTCTCTTCATTCCTAAATCCGTGTCTATTGTGCATATCGTGAAAGACCATAAGGAACCCATCGTAAAGACGAAACCATTCTACGACCCCACGTCAAGCGGGATTACCCGCTAATTTTCGTCTGAGAAGGATTTTGTTAGGCTTGAGACTAGTATGTTTAGCTTTGAGTTTCAGTAAATTTTGTTTGGGGATAGGAAAGAGTACGAAAATTTATGTTAAATAGCTTGGCTCTTGGTCATGAGCTGTTTTTTATTATTATTAGTTTTTGTTTGTTTTGGTTTTGGGTTTATCTTAACCCAGCTAATTGTATCAAGGGAAACTTGGGGAAATGCCCCAATATGGGTGCAATGTTCGAAATATGCCCCAACGTTAAAAGAAGTTGGAAAAATGCCCCACTGTTAAAAATGGCAGTTAAATCAACATGTGTGAGTTCCCACGTGCAGGAAAAAGACAGAAATACCCACCTCCGCTAGGATCTTGCCACGTATGTGAATAATCCGACCGACTGAGAGGATGACTTAATTCACGTGAAATGCACGTGACACGCATGTGGGTTTCTGCCCTAAATATCGAGAAGAAAATTTTCTTCTTCTTCATTTCATTCAGATCCAAAATATAGACGAGAAAATAGAAGAAGATTAAGTGAGTGATTCAAACTTCAATTTCATCTAGATTAAACTAAAAAGTATATAGTGTTAGTGATTAAGATTCGTCTCTTAATGTTGACCCGATTAAAAGCTCCAGAAAATGTTGCAGTGATGAAGCTTGCAGACGATGAAAGTTGAAGTTTGAGACAGTTGCAGTTGAATTGATCGATAAACAAGTAAGTAAATGAAACCCAATCCTTTACTATGCCTAAATAACATGATATTTTTTGTTAATTTGTAAATGAAATGAAACATAATTTTAGGGTTTCATAAAATTTTGGGGTTTTATAATTTTTTATTGTAATTTAGGGATTATAATAATGAACTGAAAATCATGATGTTTGATTAACATGAATTGTATGTAAAATTTCTTTCATTGAATTGTAAGTGAAAATTTATAATAGTGAACTAAAAATTTATGAAATTGAAATTGGGGATTTTGACATGCTTGTTGGGATTTTTGACATAAAAGGAACTTGATGCGTGTTGTAGCCACAAAAAATTAATCAAGATATTTCTCACTAATTAACTGGTAATATAGAGGTAGTAAGAGATCGTTCCCACAGAGAGCTGTGTAATTGATATGTTATTTATATTAGCAAAACAAACGAAAACACAAAGGGGGTTGAATAAAAGTAAAATAAAAAGAATAACAAATAAAAGAAAGATGATCAAGGAGTCCTTTACCGTTACCAAACGTTGACTCAATAGTATACTTATCTATCTTCGTTAGAACCATTCATCACCAACCGTAGAATAACAGCTAGATCAGTGTTATCCCCAAACCTCCTTCTATCACTGGATACGGAAGTTCTCGACTACTATTCAACGAACCACCAAGTAGTAGATCACTCAAGGTGTAATCCAATCGAACGCCTTAAGCTTTGTGAATTTAGGTTGATCCCAGTAGTTAAACACTTAGATCAAGATCCACTTGCTGATGTTGTCTTCACTCGCAATTGCTCCACAGAATCCCTCTGCAAGGTCTTGCGATGTCTACTTTTGTAGAGAGTCAATCGACGATTACTTATCTCATAACTTCTACTAACAATAGAACAATCAATAGACTAATCTAGTATGCATCCCAAATCAATCTAAAAATCACTCATAAACATTAGATATAGAAAAGACAATCGATGATGATTAAAATTTCGAATAGATTTATATAACTAATAAAGCTTCACGCTAGCACATTGAATTCATCCTCAATCAATAAAGGTTTAGCTACTCATAATTACAAGAAGAATGGTTTCCCCCTTAAGGGGTAAACCCTAGGTTTTGATATGAAAGTTGTGATATGAGTAAAAGAGATATCTTCTTAAGGTTCTGGATGTCTTCTTATATAGAACTCTCAAAGTTAGGCTTTAGAATCCTTCCGGGACCGTGTTTCCTTGAGTTGGAAGTCAATTTCGCGTCCAAATATGTCCCAGAAGTTGTCAAGTTCGGCTCATAACTTTCCGACCTTTCCCGGACGAACCTGACAAGTGAAATTCTCTCCGGGCGAGTGTTAGGCTCGGCTCACTTGATTAAATTAGTTTTGAGCCGAATATCCTCCTGTATACTCTTCGAAAATCTTGATTTTTAAGCTCCAGGTTCGGCTGACTCGAGCTATTGAAGTTATCAGCCGAATCTCTCTCTGTAACTTCGAGTTTCAATCTTGATTTGCCTATAACTTCTTCGTCCGAACTCGGAATAACCTCATTCTTTTTGCGTTCTTTTTGTATTCTCGTTCTATTCAAGTTGGTATTAAGAACTCTTAGATTTGAATGAGTTGAATTTGGTCCTTGGCCCTTCTCCATTTATAGACTCCACTTCCTTACTCATTTAAGCACTTTGTAGCTCCTTTTCGGATGATTCACCTGATATGACACATAAACTAGAAAATAATCATAATAACAAGTAATATGCAAGAATAATAGCTAAAAAAAGTATGGAATTGACACTCTAAACATGTAAATTAAGCACTTATCAAATTACCCCACACTTAGCTTTTGCTAGTCCTCGAGAAAACTACCTAAAATACAACAAATCCATGTCGTCGAGAAAACGGATGCACTTAGCTAATGCAACATGCTTTAAAACCCATAGGTGTCCCTAGTGGACGAGTTATAATCTCGTGAGGGCTTACAAGAGATATACCCACAAAACCTACTCCAACTTCAAAGCGTTCCAGCGTCCCAAGCATCCAAAGAGATATGAGGACATAGAGTTTCTGCATGCTAGTAATAAGAAGTTAGAAATACCAAAGAACATATTCTCATTCTTAAATGTTGAGTGAGAAATAACCACACCATAATGAGAGAACGCGTGTTTGAGAGCGATCAATAAGCATTTCGCCTTGACTTCTGCCTCACTTAAAAGGATATTATGATAATTGCACTCAATAAGACGGCTTTTTTATGGGTCTCACATGTGTGCAGGTAGGAATGAAGAGAGAAATCCTACACACGTTGAATGGTGGGAAGGAAACCTTCCGAATTTTTTTCTAGAGACCCCACAAGATCGTGGGAAACAAAAGATATTTTATGATGATCTCTAAGAAAGGAAATCAAACACTATTATCGAGGATGAGAGTACTTACCACCTTCACATCCGATTTCAAAGATGAAAGCACCACTCTCACAGCATCCAATAGAAACGTAGTCTTCATCTCGTCTTCTTCATCTTCTTCATCTTCTTCGGTCCTCGTCTTCGGTCTTCAACTGTTGATGATAAAATCTTAAATTTCATAGAACTTCGACAATTTGTAACTCTTTTCCTCAAATTCCTTGTTCCTTGAAATTTCTTTATATATTTTTCTTCCCCATGGCCTTATTAAATAAGTAAAACAAAATAACAAATTTTTCTCGTCTTTTTTTTAAGACAAGAAAAATAATAAAAAAATAACAATGAAAATGGCCATGGTGAAGTACTTTACCGCTTAATTCTTCACAACTTGTATCGTCTCGTATCATAAACTTCATTAACTCTCATCTTTTTATTTTCTTCGCTCTTGTACTTATTCTTCCACTTTGATATTGAATTCCGCTCCTTATATGTAAGTCTTCAACATGTATATAAAAATCTTCTGATTGTATGTTGCTTTACTCGGATATGAATTTTTCTCTTACTCGTATTGTTGCTTGTAAACCTTAAACGTCCTCAACTTTCCTTGTAGATTTTGATGTCGCTCCACTTGTTGATGATGATGGTGTTTCTATGGACCTGTTGTTGGCGAGAGAGAGAATGGTGCTAACTGTAAATCAAACTACAAGAAGGTGGTTTTCATCTATAGACGTCACCCTCATGATTGACAAAATTAGCACTCAAGAGATCAAAGAGTAGTGCTTCTATTGGTAGGAGGTTGGGTAGCTCACCATTCTACCCAGAGTTAACGTATGGTGACACACACTCAAAAGAAATCTCTTTAGTCAACTACAAAAAAAATCTGGTCTGGTGCCTCAGTTGATATGAAAATAGGTAGTCTCCCCTAATGATTGATCAGCAACTCTAATAATGCATTTCTCTTTGCATCACCGGCATGATTAAATCCATTATTTAACACTCTAACAAGTAATAAATCTAACGTAGTTCCCTAACACTTCCAAGTTTAGTTATGTCGGTCAGAATCTCTATGTAAACATACCTAGAAGTATGCTAGTGACTCTAAAATCTCTACAAGTTGTAGGTTTTTATGCAAATATTTACAAAATTTTTAAAAAAATCGACTCAAAAAAAACTCTATATGCAAAATATCCAAACACTCCCCCACACTTAAACTTTACATTGTCCTCAATGTAATTGACTCATCCTAAGTAAAATCAAGGTGGGAAATAAAATTATGATATGAAAAACTAAAAACAAAAGGATAGAAAATACAAAACCAATGGGTTGCCTCAGCACTTAGTTTAATGTCCTCATCCTGACTCGCTGGTTATCGTCCATACACCAACAATCTGAAAATCTAGTAGTCTTCCCAGAAAACAATCTGCAATTCTAGTAACAACTTCATGAAAACATTAGCACAAGATATAAATATTGAAGTTATCACTTTATTGAAGTTTCCCCCACACTTAGTCCTTTCTACACTCGGAAGTGGATAGAGAACATAGAATTCGGGAACTTCAAAAGGTTCTTCAGCTTGGTGAACCTGCACAATGCTAGAATCAAACACATCAAGTGGTGGATACTTAGAAGCAAAATAATCCGCTAAAAATTTGGAAGCACACAACTCCAATCCTAAGTGATGTAAATCAAAAGATTTAGAAATATGCAAAGGAATAGACAAACCTTCCACAATCTCTTTTATTACGGGATTCTCATCATTCTTAAAGAATTACAATGAATTATTTACCTCGTTTGTATCGTGGTCCTCTATCAAACTATTAATCCATTCTTCGTCTTCTTTAATCGTAATCTCAGCATCATTATAATCCTTGGAAAGTTCAATTGTGTCTTCCACGACTTCAATCAATTTGGTTTCATTCTCAATCACCATTTCTTCAACAATCTCATCATCGGAATCACAATCCTCTCCCAAAAAGTCTAGTTCATTGGTGCAAATCCTAAAATCTTCACTTGTGTACGTTACACCATTTATAACAACGGTTATGTCATATCCATTCTCCTCCTTTTGAATAGGCGAGTGATCGTTATTATGATCCGGAGATGGAATAACTTTACCATTATTGCAAGAACTTTCTAAAGGTTGCTCATATTCATAATCGTTACTGATCAAGTATTCATTACTATCCACGGGGATGTCAGAATAGTATTGGTTTTGGGACCAAAGTTCTTCTTTATTCCTCTCTTCTTTAATTTGATCAAGTTCTCTTCTTAAGTTTTGGACACTTTGTTGAAGTTCATGGAGTGATTTATCAACACTCTGTGGATATTGGTCTAATCCTTGTTGATGTTGCGTCATTTCTTGGATCAGTTGGTCAAGACGTTCTTCAGAACCTGTACTTTCACTCACCAGAAGATTTCCAGACCAGGTCTCCTCCTTTTGAATAGGTGAACGACCATAAAAACGATCAGGAGTTTGGTTAGATATATTGTAATAAGATCCGGTTGTTGTATTGTTCTCCATGCTTGGTTCTTCATTAAGGGGTTACGGCGTGAACAAACTGGCCTTTAACTGAAGAATCAACCAATCAAGCTTCTGCTCACATCTAGAAGATAAACGATTAGAAGTATAACTATCCTCCCATCCTTGTGATTGTTCACCTACATGCCCGTCATAAGGTTGTTGACATGTATGAGAATATCCATAAGGTTCCGTGGGATATTGATCGTAGTAAAAATATTGGTTTTGATTATACCCATAGGATGGTTGGTAGTTGTCATATGAATGAGATTGAAAACCATATTGATTACCACTATAATATGATGATTGTTCTTGTGCTCCGTACATGTTATTTCCGTAAGGAAACATGACGACTCACAAGAAAGAGAAAACCAAAAAAAAAATCTAAAAACAAAAATAAATACAAGCTAAACAAATAACAAATCAATTAGCAACCGCTCCCCGGCAGCGGCGCTAAAATTTGATGCGTGTCGTAGCCACAACAAATTAATCAAGATATTTCCCACTAATTAACTGGTAATATAGCGGTAGTAAGAGATCGTTCCCACAGAGAGCAGTGTAATTGATATGTTATTTATATTAGCAAAACAAAGGAAAACACAAAGGGGGTTGAATAAAAGTAAAATAAAAAGAATAACAAATAAAAGAAAGATGATCAAGGAGTCCTTCGCCGTTACCAAACGTTGACTCAATAGTATACTTATCTATCTTCGTTAGAACCATTCATCACCAATGATAGGTGTCAAATATTGCATAATTCTTTATCATTTTATTGACACTTATCTCATTTTATGTGCTTTAATTTCCCACTTTATGCCAAATCCTGGATTTTTGTGTTTTGAAGTATAATTACTTTTATTAATTTAATTTTGTGGTTTTAGGTAGTCAAATGAAGCTTGGCGCTATGAAGAGGCGAAAAATGGCATAAATTTGGTGGCTAGATACAACCAAAGGGAGAAACAAGTGGTCCTGCTAAATGTTGTGAAGAATGTAAGAGTAGTGTCACACTGCAATCCGTTTGCGATCCCATTGGTAATCTGTTTGCAAGATCATATGGAATTAAGTGGTTCCGGTTCGAGGAATATTTGGATGATAAATGGAATAGAAGAAGGCGCTGGACCATCAAGGTTAAGGTGAAGAAAACTCAATTGTGCTGAGCCATCCACGTTTGGGAAATGAGAGAGCAAGCTAAACTTCATTCACATATACCTAACATAGGTATTCATGTGTTAACACCAAAACGTGGCTCCTTTAAATCCCTCTTTCATCAGTACATATTTTCTTCCCCAATTACAACGACCATTTCTCCCTTTGTCCCTTCAATTCAATCTCCATCCCTCTACTGTGTACGGATATCGCTCACCATGACCCCATTAATTTCTTATCCAAAAGAACACTCTAATCGAACTCTCTGTTCAATTGTCTCCCTTCATATATCCAATTCTTTCACCAACAGTGACCTAGCTCTAGGTTTCACTATTCAAACAGTAAGGGGAAGATGGATATAATTGAGCATGAAATTTCATATCAATCTGTGAAGACTAGATCAACAAAAGGCAGCGTCATACCGAAGACATGGAGTGGTCAAGATGAAGTGGTTCAATTTTGATTAGACAACTAGTAAGTGACAGAATTCTTATACCTAATTTTATGGTTGTCTACTGTTGATATTTGAGGGGAATTTTATGTATAAGTAGAGAGGTAGTTTAGAGAGGAAAAAGAAGCCCGGAGTAGCCGGTGCATGTTGTAGTAGTAATTTAGGTTTTCTATTTTCAGTTTCTCCATGTTTTAGTTTCTCATTGTGGTTGAGATAAAACTCCTAAATAATTAGAATCCTTTGATTTGGTTTACTTTTTCTCCATGAATTTATATTGAAAAGCATGATTTAATCTCTAAATTCATATCAATTTACTCTCACCTTGTATGTCATGCATCCTTGGTAGTTTGATCAATTCTTTGATGTGTATTCAAGCTTTGTAAACTGATTTAGTTTAATTTGTGATTACCTATGCCTTAAACAGATAGGTAATACTAGGAATGAACACTTATAGTTCAGTCTTTGATTGGTTGTGCCGTAACAAGACAACCAATGCTTGGGTTTGACAGATTTTTAGCTTGAGGTTAATTCATCTATTTCCGCAAGTGATTTATCACATCTTCAAGGTAGTTTGAGGCTAGAACCTCTATAACTCCTTGATTGAAAAGAGAACTAGTATATCAAAGTAGGGGATTTCTATGCATTTAGGCGGTGGATTCGAAACCATTGTTATCTTTATTTTGTTGTTAATCTTGTTTTGTTAGTATAATCATACCTATCATAGTCGTATCGACAACCCATCTGTTTCTAAATTAGTACTAGTAGAACCTTAGAAATTTAGTTTCACCAATCCGACTCCCCATAGGATCGACCCGTATTTGTCGTTATCTATTTTCTAGACACCGTGCGCTTGCGCTTTATAATTGTAGGTTTCTAAGCCTACCAACCAACCGTATAATAACAGCTAGATCGGTGTTATCCCCAAAAATCCTTCTATCACTGGATACAGAAGTTCTCGACTACCAGATTCTATTCAATGAACCACCAAGTAGTAGATCACTCAAGGTGTAATCCAATCGAACTCCTTAAGCTTTGTGAATTTAGGTCGATCCCAGTAGTTAAACTCTTAGATCAAGGTCCACTTGCTGATGTTGTCTTCACTTACAATTGCTCCACAGAATCCCTCTGCAAGGTCTCGCGATGTCTACTTGTGTAGAGAGTCAATCGACGATTACTTATCTCATAACTTATACTAGCAATAAAACAATCAATAGACTAATCTTGTATGCATCCCAAATCAATCTAAAAATCACTCATAAACATTAGATATAGAAAAGACAATCAATGATGATTGAAACTTCGAATAGATTTATATAACTGATAAAGATTCACGCTAGCACATTGAATTCATCCTCAATCAATAAAGGTTTAGCTACTCATAATTACAAGAAGAATGGTTTCCCCCTTAAGGGGAAAACCCTAGGTTTTGATATGGAAGTTGTGATATGAGTAAAAGAGATATCTTCTTAAGGTTCTGGATGTCTTCTTATATAGAACTCTCAAAGTTAGGCTTTAGAATCCTTCTGGGACCGTGTTTCCTTGAGTTCGCATCCAAATATGTCCCAGAAGTGTTCAGGTTCGACTCATAACTTGCCGACCTTTGCCGAATGAACCTGACAAGTGAAATTCTCTCCAGGCGAGTGTTAGGTTCGTCTCACTTGATTAAATTAGTTTTGAGCCGAACATCCTCCTGTATACTCTTCAAAAATCTTGATTTTTAAGCTCCAGGTTCGGCTAACTCGAGCTGATTAAGTTATCAGCCGAACCTCTCTCTGTAACTTCAAGTTTTAATCTTTTTTTCCTATAACTTCTTCGTCCGAACTCGGAATAACCTCATTCTTTTTGCGTTCTTTTCACATTCTCATTCTCTTCAAGATGGTATGAAGAACTCTTAGATTTGAATAAGTTGAATTTGGTCATTTGCCCTTCTCCATTGATAGACTCCACTTCTTTGCTCATTTAAGCACTTTGTAGCTCCTTTTCGGATGATTCACCTGATATGACACATAACTAGAAAATAATCATAATAACAAGTAATATGCAAGAATCATAGCTAAAACAAGTATGGAATTGACACTCTAAACATGTAAATTAAGCACTTATCAGAACTCCTATCATGTTCTGCATGTCGATTAAGAAGAATTACTTGTATATATTTCCTGGGATTAGGTTTCTGCAAGAGGCACTTCTGGCATGCCCGCACTGACCTAAGGCACAATTTCTCCATCTATTTCTATCACATCTGATCATCATGAGCATGCATTTTCTGTGGTGGAGAAGCTCATTTCGTTCTTGCCTTAACTGAGAAAAGTAACTAAAAAATAACAGAGGCAAGAACGAAATGGAGAAAAGCAAGATTGAGTGAATCTAAGCTTAGGTATTTCAACTAATACTTGGAATCAAGGTTCATTTTGCTTTTAATTGATTACTTGCTTAATCTTTATGAAAAAGCGGGGGTCTAACAACCACACCCAATATTTCGTTCGCCAATCTGTATGGACTAACTCCAATATAATTCCGGGTTATTTGGTGTTTAGTACTTACATTTTGTCCAAAATTAGTGTTTGGTCTAACATTTGTCCAACTTAGGGTTTGGTACTTGGAAATCAGTTAAGTCTTGACTTTTTTTTATTAATTTTTAACTTTTTTTTTATAAAATCTAATTATATAATGAGATTACATGTGTACCCTTGAGTGGGACTAGGATCCAACGGCAATGATGAAAGCATGTAGATCGTATATCTATTGCCCTAAATCTCAACTCTTCTTCCGCCTCCAATGTGTGATCCAGAGAATCAGAGATGGTATTGTGTTGTTCCCCTTTACCTGAATATCATTTGCTGATGGGTTTAGTAAGACTTAAAAAATCTGATAATTCTGCATCTTCCTTTAAATTAAGATTTAAATCTGAATGGATTCAAAATCGAAGTTAATTTTTCCAGATTTGTCTTGTATTGATTCCAAAAACTTTAAGCAATGTTAATTCATCTTCAAATCAGAACCCTAAGCATCGAGGGTACCCAATGTTGTGAATTCTTTAAATATTGGGTTTGAAAAAGATGCAGATGGAACAACAGATCCAACATAAAAAATCATAAAGGGAAGATTATTGTTTGCTGGTCTTGGTGGTTAAAATGGTGGTGGTACTGTCGTTGTCTTTTTTGTTGTCTAAATCCACCTGGTTTGATGGTAATCAAAGGTGGCTCCTTTTCCCCCATTTTTTTCCTGTGTGAATTCCAGTTTGTAGCTCTTGATTGAGATAATTATGTATGTAAAAATGATTGAGATAAAGATGAATATGGTTACTCTCGTATACCAAGTGATGATTGGTAGTAATTGCAGAAAATAGAAGATAAAGATGGATATGGAGAATGTTATTTCCAAGACTTAACTGATTAGATTTTATATATAAAAAATAAAAATTAATAAACAGAAGTCAAGACTTAACTGATTCAACGAGGGTAAACGTTATTTCCAAGTACCAAATACTAAGTTGGAAAAAAGTTAGACCAAACACTAACTTTTGACAAAATGGAAGTATTAAACACCAAATAACCCTATAATTCCAAGAGAAACAACAGTTAGACTCAATCAAGGAAAGATATCCAAGAGTTATATCTCTTTTTCAAATCAATCTATAAATCAACGGGATGAAATCCGTGAACTGATTGGTATGAGAATAACTTGAACGGTACCAAAGACCAATGTTCAAGTGTCAATCAATTTATATCAATATCCAAAGGTTGGATTTACCAATTGATTGAACTATGCACAACCTGTGATATTTCAATTATATAAACAGATATAATGCGGAAAAGAAATAACATAGACACCAGAAATTTTGTTAACGAGGAAACCGCAAATGCAGAAAACCCCCAGGACCTAGTCCATATTTGAACACCACACTGCATTAAGCCGCTAGAGACACTAGTCTACTACAAGTTAACTTCGGACTGGAATGTAGTTGAGCCCTAACCAAGTCTCATACCGATTAAGGTACAGCCGCGTTCCTTACGCCTCTGAATCCCACCAGGACTCTACGTACTTGATTCCCTTAGCTGATCTCACCCACAACTAAGATTTGCTACGACCCAAAGTCGAAGACTTATAAACAAATATGTCTCCCACATATAAGTCTATTCTGATAGATAAATCTGTCTCCCACAGAAGTACCTATGAAGTTTTGTTCCGTCTTTTGATAAATCAAGGTGAACAAGAACCAATTGATAATCCGGTCTTATATTCCCGAAGAACAACCTAGAAATATCAATCACCTCACAATAACTTAACTATATGGTAGTAGAAGAAGTTATTGTGCATAGACGCCCATCATAAATCATAGACGCTCTGCCCTCTCTCCTCCCAACGGCTCTTTTCCTTCATCCCTTTCTTTCAATTTTCTTCAATCTTTTCTCAGTTCCTATGAGGGCTGAGTAATCTCTTCATCTGGATTTCGATCCCAAGCCAGATGGGGATCTAGGAAAGGGGTAAACAGCATCAATTGTTGCCATGTTTCTGTTCGATCTGTTGCTTTTTCAGGAAATCCGGGTTTTGAACTTTGATAGTCATTGCATTGCATATTCTGCATCAATTCAATCTGTTTAATGTGGTGCATTCATAGGCTTGTTTCATTTAGTTCATTAGCTTCATAGGGTATTCTGCATCTCTACGTGTGTTTTTTTCTATATATAGTTTCTATATATATATTTTTTTCTTGTTTATTTTACTTCTTGTTGTGGGTCTCTTATAACAGGAAAAAGTTATGTGTCACTCTTTCGTTCTCCTTTGCTATTTGAATTTGACTCCTAGATCTAGTTAATTTAAACTGCTCCATAGCTAGGAGATGTAAAACAGTAGAATAGGTAATCCCATCTCCTTTAATTTTAGAAACATTGAAATTCATTCATGGATCTTAAAACTTTGTTGTAACACGGAAATCATATTTCAAATAAAGAAACTAAGAATCCTAGAAACATTAAGAAGAACCTAAACGAAACTCATCATAACTCATAAAAACATAAACTATGAAAATATAAAATGATAACAGCTACTGGTTACCTCCTGGTGCTCTTTTTCTCTGGCTTCTCTCAATCTTCATCTTCTGAATCTTCTACCAGGATTAAGCCTCCTTCTCTCTCTTGCTGATAGATTGCCGACCTTTCGTGCACATAGGCATAATCCATTCCAGGAGGATATCCTCCATATTCTGATAGGAAGTAATTAGCAGTTACCGGCACTCCGGTAGCCAGTCTGGTATGAAGGTCCTTGATGGATTACTTTCCCAACCTCTCCTTTTCTGCTGCACTTAAATTGCATAGTGCCAATCTTTACGCCTGTGCAAGATACAAGAAAGTTTCTCGATGATAGACTACACATCGATAATACTGCATTCGATGGAGTTGTCCTTCCTGATATCGTACAACCTTAGTTGATGTTATCTGAGACCCAATAGGAATTCTAAAGTGATTGCATGTCATTTCTCTCTATTTCCTTATCTCATTTCTCTTTACTCTCTGCTAGGCTCTCATCGATGTCGGATTGTGGTTTTTATAGCCTAAATCATCTTTTGAATTTCTTTTTGCATTAAGTCACCTTAACTCTCTTTACGTTTCATTTAGATAATCTCAGACATCTTATCTTCTAGTGTTCTTCAATCTCTCAGATTTTATTTGCCAAGAATTAAAAAGATACTGAATAACCTAGACAAAACATAGCTATCCTACTGATTTAGACTCCTTTCTGCTCTGTTCCCCTGCCTTGGCTCTTCACGATTTTCAAGCTAATATAGAGTCTCTTTATTTGCCTCATAGACTTTATTTCATCTTAAACCTAGTAGATGCATCAATTTAATCAAATTATGCTAGCATTTAATTCCTGCTGTCTTTGCTTCTTTTTGTGTATTTCTCTGTCTCTGATTAGGGTGACACCCTTTTGTCTAATCCTAAGTTTTTTAATGAGTCCTGAGAACCCTATACTAGATTTATGTACCCCGTTTGTTGTCGTGCTGTAATTAGTTGAGATTTAATCTTAATTAGTTTCTTTCATTTCTTTAAGGTGAGTCTTTCGAGAAAATTGAGCTGTTGGAATAATGCAGACAATATATTTAATTCATAGTTCAGTCGATTCTCATCTTCTTTTGTATCCCATCTTTCTTTACTTCTTCTTGCTGGTGGTGTTGCTCTATTATCTCCTATCGATTCTCTGTTCTCCCCTTCTTCTCATTATGAGTAGTTATAACTTGTATAAACATCTTAGTGGTCTTTATGTAGCTCAGAGAAACGCTAACTACATTAACGTTGGTATTCTACCAACTCCCCCAGTCTTAATGAGAGATTTCGGTATTAAAGACAACAGCATTCTGGCCAGAATTTTCTCGACTGAACTATATAAAACCGAAGATATAAGAGGAGTATTGTGTCACTTCTGGGGTCTTAATATCGGTTTTCAAATCCGTGATATTGATCCAAATTTATTCATTATTACTTTTCGTACGACTGAAGATCTGAAATGGATAGCGTTAAACGGCTCGTGGTATCCTTATGGTAATGTTTTATCTGCTACAACTGCATTTCCAGGTATGCAAATATCAACTGAAGCTGTAAAAGAAATACCACTATGGGCTAGTATCTCAAACACAAGACATGAACACAGATTAGGAGAACGTATTGGTTTGATTGCAAGTAGGATATGGGTAGTTAGTCGAGTAGAAAAGGGCAGCTTTGATTGTGAACCAAGAGTCTTGGTATGGATCAACATTGAAAAACCACTAGTTATGAAGCTTCTAGTTAAGGTTGAACATTACCCTGAAAGAGAGCTAGTTTTCACCTATCATAACCTCCCTTCTAGATTCTGTTCACATTGCTTCCGTTTTGGGCATAAGATCAGTCATTGTGCTATTCTTCAGCATAGGACTTTGGAGGACATCTATGATATCTCTATGCATTCTCCGGTCCCAGGGGACGACTTCTTCTGGCTGGATAATACTCCTATTCAAATATGGAACCCACAAGACAACATTGATGCCCATGGTAACATAGAGTCTGTAGAACATTACTTGGCCATCCCGGGAAATAGAGAAACCCTGTATGAGTTATTTAGAGAGGAACATCCCATAGTGGAGCAGTCTAGTATTACTCCAGCAGTGGTTGATCGTCCTTACGAAGTGTTGGGACCGGTTACTTACGATGAAGACATGCCGTTAGCCTCTAGCTCCATCCTAGGAAAGAGAACATTCCCGTTTAACCTGCCTAAAAACTTTATTCCGTTGCATGGATCTAGCTCTGAGTCTCTAGGATCGGGCAACTCAGAGACTCACCAAGTGATCAACTCAATGGAACAGAATGAAACCAATCCGGCTCAGGATATTGAACCAATACAAGCTTCAGCCAATCCTATTAATCCTTTTCTAGAACCATAACCTCCTCTAGTTAATCGAAGATTGTCTTTTTCTACCCCCCTTTTGAAGATGCTCTGGAAAATTTATCTTTTCCAATCTCCTCTGAATCTATTGCTTCATCTACTTTTGCATCTCATGACAGTTCTGCATTTCCTAGTCTGCATCTTTTGCATACATCCTTTTCATTGCCTAAAACTCAACCTAAATCTACATTCAAAGTGTCAATCACGGATTATCCAACTTCTTCATCGTCTGAGGGACTCCGTATCTTGGTATCGGATTCCGAAAATTTGCTTCAAATCGATCAATATGGTTCTAATCTATAAGAACAGAAACAGGCAACAGATGTGAATTTACCAATTCCTTTCATTCTAGACTCCCCATCTGAGCAAAAGGTCGAAATACAGGTAACCCTAAACTTTTGCTTTAATCTCTTCTCTTAATAGTTATTTTACTGTTTAACTTTACACATTTTGGTAATCTTATTACTCTGTCTAGTCTAGCATTTAAGATTTAATCTCGCGGCCTTGATTTTGGTAGTCTTTGTGATTTATTATTCAGCATAAAAATTATAGCTTGGAATGCCCAGGGTTGTGGTAACCCTTTCACCCAAAATCACTTGAACCAATTGATTAATGGAGATAAACCTGAAATTTTATTTCTCTCAGAAACTAAATCTAAGAAACAATTAGTTAAAAAACTCCTCAAAGATTACCCCAATACACACATTGTAGATCCTATAGGATTAGCTGGTGGTCTAGCATTAGGTTGGGTAGATGGATTTTCTTTTGAAATAGTACATTGGAACACAAATATGATTAATGTTCTAGTTCAAACTAATACTGAATCTAAGAAATGGTTGTTAACTTGCTTTTATGGCAGCCCCTATCCTTCTAATAGAAATTTAGCATGAGACTTCCTGACTGATATATCTGAACAAGTAGACAAAATTTCAATGCCATGGGTACTATTAGGGGACCTTAATATGATTTTTAGTAAGGAAGATAAGATTGGGGGGCTACCATTCAAAAAAATAGATTGTGAATATTATCAAAACATTTTATCTAAAGTTGGTCTTTTAGATTTAGGTTTTAAAGGTTATGATTTTACTTGGAATAATCACAGAGAGGGTATAGCTAATATTCAAGAGAGACTTGATAGAGCTGTAGCTAATATAGAATGGAATACTAATTTTCCAAATGCTGAACTCTCCCATCTTGTGGCAGCTGGATCTGACCACTGTCCTATATCCTTAAACTTAGATACTACTTGTACCAAAACTTCTTATACTTTTAAATTCTATGACACTTGGCAAAAGGAAAGATCTTGTGTCCAAACTATAAAAGAGTCTTGGGACCATGTTATTAGGGTGAATCCTACTAATTCTTTGATTTTGAACCTTCAAAATATGAAAACTAACTTAGATTTTTGGAAGAAAAACATTTTTGGGCTCCCTTCTAAACAAATTAAAAAAATCTTGTCCCAAATTGATAATCTGAATAATTCTAGTTATGTGTAAAAAAAAGAAGATAAAATTATGGATAAGCTCTCTCAATTAGAAAACCTCTATGCTTCTCAAGAAGCCATAGCAAAACAACAATCTAGAGATAACCTGGTCCCACTAAGAGAAAAAAATACTAAATTTTTTCATACTAAGACTATGAAAAGAAGAAAATGGAATAATATAGAATGTCTCAAGAGGAGTGATAATGAAATAACTTTCAAAAGAGTTGAGGTTCAAGAAACTCTGTCAGACTACTTCTTGAAACTCTTTTCAGCTCCTTCTCCTCCTCCCTCTCCTAATCCTCTGCTTTTACAGAACATTCAACCTTGCATCCCTCCTGAAGAGAATACTATCTTAAACTTTGTTCCTTCTGCTGAGGAAATTTTGTTAGTTATAAAAAAACTTAAGCCAAACAAATCACCAGGACTAGATGGTTTCCCAGCTAGCTTTTTTAAACTAAACTGGGAAACAGTAGGGGAACAAGTAGTATCTGCCATTCAACATTTCTTTGAATCAGGAGTGCTACATCCTGAATTCAATAAAACTTTTCTTTTTCTAATCCCTAAGAGCAGACATCCTAAAGATTCTAGTGGTTTTAGACCAATTGACCTCTGTAATACTATGTATAAAATCATAGCAAAAATCTTAACAAATAGGTTGAAACCTTTACTTAACTCTATAATCTCTCCCTTCCAAGCTGCCTTTCTCTCTAAAAGAAAAATCTATGACAATATCATTATTGCTCAAGAGATAATTCATTCCTTTAAGAAAAAGAAAGTGAAACATTCTGGAATGGGAATCAAGATTGATATGTCTAAGGCTTTTGATAGAGTAGATTGGGAGTTCTTGATCTCTGCAATGAAAGCTTTTGTGTTTGACAACAGTTTTTGTAAACTCATCCATCAATGCATATTAACTTCTTCCATAGCAGTTTTGCTCAATGGTAGCCCAGGGGAGTATTTTGAACCATCTAGGGGTCTTAGGCAACGGGACCCTCTCTCCCCTTATTTGTTCATTATTTGTATGGAGATATTCTCCAGATTGCTTTTAACTGGTGAAGAAGAGAGGTTAATAAATGGTATCAAAATTACTCCTTAAAACAGTCCCATCTCTCATCTTTTTTTTTGCTGATGATTGCCTCCTTTTCATTAGAGTTGATCTCAGAGAGTGTCACAACATTCTTGCTTTAATTGAATCTTTTGGCAAAGCTTCAGGACAGTTAATAAACTTTGATAAATCAGGAGTATTCTTTAGTAAAAAAGTCCAACCAAAACATCAGAGAATGATAAGCAAATTACTGGGAAAAAAAAAAAAAAAACCCAAGACACTTATCTAGGAACTCCCTTTTTTATTAGTAAGGCAAAAATAAAACTCTTTGAAGGACTAGTTGACAAGATGGATCACAAAATACAAGGTTGGATGGGGAAAATCCTAGCTCAGACTAGTAAATTAGTGCTCAATAAGGAAACTTTGGCAAGCATGGCCAGCTATCAAATGAGATGTTTCATTTTACCAAAGAAAATTACAAATAAAATTGATGCTCTGCAAAGAGATTTCTGGTGGGGCAAGGAAACTGATTATAAGGGATATTACCCTAAATCCCATTCTTGTCTTTGTAAACCTAAAAATAAAGGAGGGCTAGGATTCAGAAATGCTCAAAAATTTAACTTAGCAATGATAACTAAATTAGCCTGGAGACTAATAACTGAGACAAAAGCCTTATGGGTGTCACAATTAAAGCCTAGATACTTCAGAAACTCCTCTATTTTCAAGGCTAAAACCCCAACAACTAGCTCTTGGATCTGGAAATGCATAAGTAAGGGTATACAACTTGTTGAACAAAACAACATATGGGAAATAGGTGATGGTAATAGTACTAATATTTGGGACGACAGATGGATACCCCAAATGGAAAATAACCTTAGTAGTTTTAGGACAGCTACTAACACTCACTTAACACTTGTGAAGGATCTGATTGATCCTCTTACTAAGAAGTGGAACTGAGCTTTACTTTTTAAAATGTTTCCTGAACATATTGCTAGGAAGATCAATAATACTAGAATAGCTAGAGACAAATCAGATACTCTTAGATGGTTGCTTACAAAATCTGGTATATTTACTGTGAAATCCATGTATAACAAACTTACGGAAAGAACTGTGAATCATTACAACTTAGGACAGCCTGATTCCTTTTGGAACAATTTATGGAATCTCAATGTGTCTCAAAGAATTAAAATGCTTGGAAGTGTTTGCATAATGCCATTTCTACAAATCTGAAATTGTCTAAATTTATGGAAGATATTCATCCTAACTGCTCTTTTGGCTGCAATGTAGTAGAATCCATAGAACATTTACTTCTGTTTTGTCCTTTCGCCAAATCTGTCTGGGCTGCAGAGCCATCTTCAGTAGAGCTTAACTTTGACAATTCCATAACTTTCTTGGATATCTGTAAGGAATGGATAGGGAAAAAAGACCCAACTATACCCATAGAAATAATCTTAACTAAAGCCTGGTTCATATGGAAGGAAAGATGTAACAGAGTTTTTGAAAAAAAACAACAACAACTAGTGCTCAATTAGTCTTAGAAATACAAAGATTTCTTCTGGTATAAGGATAACATCCCAACTAGGAAAACATCAACTGACAAAAATGAGATTCATAACTGGTCCCCTTATAGGAGAACACAGCTGAAACTCAATATAGATGCTGCTTCTGTGGATACACCTGCAGGTTTCTCTTTAATTCTTATGAATGATGCAGGAGACTTTGAACAAGGAATAGCAGGACCATTCACAGCTTCTACCTCTGAAGATGCGGAAGCCTTAGGGATGTTGCAGGGAGCTAAATGGGCAGTAGAAATAGGACTGTCCAACTTTACCGTGGAAGGTGATTACAAGAATCTTTTTGATTATTTGAATGTGAAAGCGTCTCAAATTTCCTGGCAGAACCATACTATAATGGATGAAGTAAAAAAAGAGTTTAAGCTTTGTCATAATTTTGTAGGTTTTTATTTTGTGCCAAGAACAGCAAACAATGTGGCAGATGTATTGGCCAAGGAAGCCAAAGCTTTTAGAAACATCCTCAATTGGAGGAATGATCCTCCATCTTGTATTAATTTTGCTTTAGAAGTAGATAAATCAAATGTTAGGGTTGAAACTAATAGCCCAACATTCGATGGCTCTACTCATCTTGATGTAAGGGTTACTAACTCCCTAAGTTAGTTTTTTGAATGCATTTAACTTACAAAAAAAAAAAGTTATTGTGGAATCACAAAGAATGAGACGAAGAGCTTTGTGATTACTTTTCATATGTTACTTATCGGAGATAATTCTCGAGCAAATGTTAGAGAAGATAATATTCAATACGATAGAACAAGTAAGATCAGAACACGCAACTACAAAGAAAATAGTTGGGTCTGGCTTCACGAATCCCAATGAAGTCCTCAAGTCATTAACATATAATGGTTTTAGAAAAACCTAGGTTAAAGGAGAATCGACTCTAGTCGCAACTAGTATCACACAGAAGTGTGGGGATTACGTTTTCCAGTTGCTAGAGTTATCCCTTATATAGTCTTCAAATCAGGGTTTGATAGCTTAAAAACAAAGCAATCAATATTCACTGTTAAATGAAAACCTTATTTAAGATTCAAGCTAAGTTTGCTTAAAACCAAAGCAATATCTCTCCACCGTTAGATGGTCTTAGCTTGTTACACAAAAATGAAATATACCTTCATTTAGATATGGGTAACCATACCTAAACGTGTATATTGAGTTTGCTCAACAATAGTTAACCGAAGTTAGCCATACGAACACTTTTGTATTAACCACATTCATCTAACACTTCTAAATCAAATGATAATCAAATGAATCTAATTGTGTTACTCATAGAGTTTTTCAATTGTTTATATTCTCATAGAAGTATACAAGACACAATTGAAGCAAAATCCGATTTGATTCAAAAGAATCAATTCATGAACATGTAGCCACGGTGTGCAAAGATTGCATTCCTTAATATATAAATGTATTTGTTCATGAGTATGAAATCATACTTAACAGATTTTAGAACTTAACCAATTAAGTTTGCAAACGGGTACGCAAACTTAAGTTCCGTACTTTGGTCTCGTCCGACAGTTCGCGAACGGGTACGCATACTGTCGTCCCGGACATAACTCAGGTGAATCCGTTTACAAACGGGTATGCAAATTTGGTTCCCGGACTTTGACAGTTAAAACCGTTCGCATACTGGTATGCATACTATGCTATATCCACACAATGGTTAATTGTTCTAAACTCCAATTTCAATCATTGAAACATTCTTAGTAGATGAAAATAGCTGTCTCACACAAACTATTAGCTTATAAGTAATTTTCAAGTGATCGAATGATCAATACGAAACATTCTTAGTCGACATCAAATGACTGTCTCATACAAATCATGTAAGATGTTTCAAGGCAATTTTCACATGATCATCTTTTGACTCATTATTTAGTTTCCAGTAAATAAATTGTTTCCAACTAAACTCGCCAAGAATAATGATGAACGTAGCTAAAGCAAAAAGCTTTCCAACACATATTTCGAGAAAGATATAAACGAGTTAAATTTAGCTAGAAATATCGAATGTGTATAATGTAAAAGTCTATATAGCTATACGACTTAGTCTCATTAGGAGATAGAATAGAATAGACTTCTAAGTGATAGATAAGTTTTAGTCTCCACATACCTTTTGTTGATGAAGTTCCTCCAAGCTCTCCTTAGTAGATCTTTGTCTTCAACCAATGAACGTCGTGAAGTCTAAAGCTCAACTACACATTCTATCCTAATCTGAGACATAGCTATAAGTAGACTAGAAATCAAGACTTATAGTTTTGATCACCTAAACTTGACAAACAAGTTTGAGATAGCAACGCTTGCGAGTTCGACCGAGCAGTGCTCTAACACTTTATGTGTTTGTTGATGTCTTGATTTTGCTAAATTTCTTAATGTTTATGTGTTTGTTGTTGTCTTGATTGCTAAAACATGTTTGATTAGATAGTTGCTTGCTGAACTTATGTAGGTTCGAGGAGAAGCTAATTATGCACACCTGAAAATATATATCTAAAGGTTAGGGATCCTCGTCGTAAAAGGGGCTGTAAGGACAAGTCGACGAGGCTAATGCTAAAACAGAAGCAATGAATATATAAGTAGAAGAACATGCGAAGTAAATAACACAATCCAAATAAGCATGTCCTAAGTGATAACATGTTGTTTTTAGCAGGTAATTATCCGTTCTGTCCATCTTTTGTCTAGTTTTTGTGGAATCGGTTTGATTAATCTTTGTTGTTGTGTAAACTTATCTACTGAGAAAGCACCATTCGCAAGTGATTCAAAATCTATCATAGGTTAGAGCTCTTTCAGAAGTACAGTTGATGTTTCTTGTGGCTGCATCGCATAACTCTTATAAGAAACTGCTCGCTCTGCTAGTTTTTTATGTATATCTATATTATAAAAAGAAGTGATGTCTGTCTTGGGTAATAGACGACCCTTCATTTCGGTCATCCCACGGTTAGGATCGATAGTTGGCGAGATGTCTATCCGTCCGTCCGTTTTAGAGATATAATTTTAAAAGATACATCCGTCCATTTGTTCTGGGAACATGCGTTGGCGAGGTATGTTCCCAATATATCCGTCCGTCTGTTATGTTTGTCTGTTATATATATGGTTGAGGTTTTATTAATTTTGGACGGCATTGATTTGCCACGGCCCGGGATCAAATCAACGGGATACTAGCAGTTCCTTATATAACTTTGTTTCCTTGGTTACCGGTTTCCGAAGAATGGAGTTTCACATGCCAAAATAGATTGCACCCTAATCTACTAGACTCTCCCAACTTCTTTTTTCCCTTCTTGGGCTAGCTTATATTCTAGAAAGGCGAACAGTGTTAATGCGACAAGTTTCTAAAGCAAATATCTGACATAAAGCTTGATGACCTTTCAGCTTCCGGAACCTCTAACTAACTCAATTGAAGACGGATAACCTTAGCACCAAATATAAATTTGCAAAAATATAAAGGGGTCACGGTCGGGCTTATGATCGCGGTCAATTTGACCCAACCAAAATAATACTGGAATTTACGTGTAAAGGACCATGGTTGGGGCTGTAGTTCCCAGTTAATTTGGTCCGACCAATAAATAACTGGATTTGGGTAAGAGACCGCTGAATGAGAACATTCACTCCATAGCCCTCGCTCTAAGGAATTAAGGATGTTGCCCAAGACTAGTCTTCCAAACTATCAAAAACAAATAATATTAGCAACTGATTTTTTATATTGAAATTTAATGCCTATTTTCTTGTCTCGTTTTCGGAAATTAGCAATGTTAGTTAGTTTCCAGCTGGAAGCAGTCTAAATACTCTGTACTAGTCAAATATCTCGTAATAATATAATTAAATTAATCAATAATTGATTGTTCATAAAATAATTAAACAAAAAATAAAAAAACGTCCTTTGAAAACACAAGATAACTTCTTTTTCTTTTCTGATAAACAGGATTGAAGGAGAAACAGACCAACAATAACGTCCAAGGTGAGTTCTTTTTCTCTCTTTCTCGTGAAATTAAAAGCTGTTTCAATTTGTTAAATTCTCATAATTGGATTAAAATTCATTTATTTATATTTGGTTACAACTGAAAATTTTCAATTAGTTATAACAAATTCTGTTCATGTAATCATTCAATTAATCCTGTTTTTAAGCAACATCAGAAAATTAGGTATTGTGTTAAACTTTAGATTCAAGGTTTGATCATCAATGGACCCGTTTGGGGAATCCTTATTCCTCAGTGTTTGAAGTTACACATCCCTTAGTTTGAAACCAATTAACTTGAAACACTGGAATATTAATCTGTAGAATTCAAGAGAACTAAATTGCTAAGTTTTTTGTGTTTCTGAAACCCACCAGACAAAAACAGTCTGTTTTCTCAAAGAATCATAAGGGTGGTCTTTTGGAAGTGGGTGATGTTAAAAACACAGAAAAAATGATGTATGTTCTGTAAGTCTGGCCTAATTTGGATGTGTGGAGCAACTTAATGAGTTCATAGTCTCAAGTAAGGAATATCTGTATGGCTGAGGCTGACGGCACACCAGTAAATGCTTCTTTTTGTCTATATTCAATTATTTAATCCAGTGATCAGTTGCACGAAGTAATCTATCAAAATTCTTCGGCGAATTTATAATTCACCAACTTCTTTATTGAAAAGTTTTTAAGTTTTCAGTTTGATGTTTCAACTATGCAAATGACGTAGTGCTTACTCTCACACACTCATAATTGGTAACAACAGGACTACAGACGAGCCAACCACTTTTATTATTGGAATTTCGGAGACCTTACATTAGCTCTTATGGGGTGCTATCACTCAAAGAATGCTAAAAAAGTACTTGGATATGAAAGCCCTGCTGTTCTTGCTTCTGAAACACCTTGTAAGTGTAAATATAACTCATTACTTCTGCGCACAAGGTATCCTATGATTTCAAGAGATTCCAGGAATTCTAATAAGGCTAGGGTGATAACAGTTATTCTATTGTCATATGGCAGTTACAGTTAATGAAGTAGAGGCATTATTTGAACTATTTAAGAAACTAAGTAGTTCAATAATTGATGACGGGTTTATTCACAAGGTATTTCCTTTGAAAATTTGATGGGACTTCAGCCTGCAAGCTACTTCAAATTTGCTTTTTAAGCTGTCTAATAATGCATCGAGAATATGAGATTGTATATATTTTAATTTTTTCATATTACATTTCATTAAACAGGAAGAATTTCACCTTGCGCTCTTTAGAAACAGCAAAAAGAAGAACCTCTTTGCAGACAGGGTTTGTATTTCGTACATTTTGCCCATTCTCTTTGCTTTTTTTTTTTTTTTTTTTTTTTTTTAATAATTAGGAATTTTATATAGAGGACTAACTTAAGTAGTTAGAACCATTTAATAAGACTTCATCATTTCAAAATGTGGCATCAGAGAATCGAATGAAACCTCAAAGGCGTTTTTGTTTTGGTGACAATTATCTAAAATTCCCGTTGGCATCTTTTGGCTTGGTTCATATTATTTTTGATACTGCGTACTGTTAGAAAGTTCAACCATTATTGACTACATAAACATGCGCAACGTATGTGGTTTTGGCTAGCTGTTGTTGATCAAAATGCTGCATAAATATTTTCTGTTAAAATTTCTTTCAGCCAGTATCATGTATTTACTCTTCCTTATTTTGTTCAAAGGAATAACTCTTTTGATTTTGTGATCTTTTTCTTGAACCTCGTTATCTATTGGCATTTTTTTCCTTCAGGTATTTGATTTGTTTGATGTTGAGCATAATGGAGTTATTAAGTTTGGAAAATTTGTTAGGTCTTTGAGCATTTTTCACCCTAGCACATCCGATGTCGACAAAATTGCTTGTAAGCTTCCTTTTGAGTAAAACAATTACATTATAATGATTAATTTGGCAGTGTTAATTTGGAAATATGTTACTGCAGTTGCATTTAGATTGTATGATCTTAGAGGGACCGGATTTATCGAACAGGAAGAGGTGAGCTAAGCAAAAATACATAAATGGACATTAAATCTAGTTATTCATAAATCAGTGAGAAAAGTATATCGAAATTCTAATTCATAGGATTATTATTCTTGTTCCTGTTTTTCAGTTGAAGGAGATGGTTTTGGCTCTTTTGGGTGAATCAGACCTTGTACTTTCAGATGATGTAGTTGAAACAATTGTCAATAAGGTGCAGGGATATTTGGATTCTTGGTGTATCGTATTTTACTCATGTTTGTTTTAGGTTACCATATCTTCTATTTATTCTGCAGACATTTCTTGAGGCGGATTCGAAAGGTGATGGAAAGATTGATCTGGAAGAGTGGAAAGAATTCGTAGCAAAAAATCCATCTCTTATAAAGAATATGACACTCCCATACTTGACGTGAGTGCTAAAGTCTTAATATCAATTTATATCCCCTATATATGCCTCAATATCTAGGCTAGTTTTTTTTTTCTTCTTTATATTTTGTCAAAATCACACTTAAGTTTTGTCAGTTTTCTCAAGTTAGAATTATGTCAATCAAGTCATATACTGTTTTTACCCGACTAGGATGATCTTACATTCAAAGCTTTACCTGACCTATATATTAGTTAGACATGAGACATTCCACATGATTTGAGGTTGGTTGTGACCTTTCATATCTTTGGTTCAAGTTGGGCCTAATTATAGCTTTGTAGTTTTATTACTGAAGACCAAATCTTAAAGTTCTTAATATGCTGAATCACCCAGAAAATATGTATATCTTAAAACCCAAACCATTCTCGGATTTCAATACTTGATATGTCTATTTGTTGTTCCATATGAAAGTTTTTAATTAATCAATGATTTGTGAACATTGTTCAGGGAATTAACTCTGGCATTTCCGAGCTTTGTATTGCATTCTGAAGTTGAAGAGTCATGACAGTGGAAAAACATAGGACTGTAAATTTTCTTATATCCTAGGCAGATTCAGAAATGGGAAAAGACATCTGTTTTGACAAAGCACTGTAGCCTGTAGGTGGCTCTAAGAAAGATAATCAGAGCTGCATCTCGACTACTCGCACTTCAACATCATCTTTTCTTTTGCTACTCTTATATTTCTTTGTTTCTTACAAGGTAAAAGTGAGACTGATTGTATATTAGGTTTCACAATCTTTCAAAGCTGGTGAAGTCATCCAATAATATAACCAATTTTATTTACAGTGACTACATATAATTGCAGTTTTATTAGTCCTACTTCCAATCAGAGACTGTAATACTCTAAGCCTGTATAGGTTTGTAAATGATCACACATGATTTTTTAACTGTTTTTCTTTAATTGTTTGTTGGTTGTCCTTGGTTTTTGAATCTTAACAACTTTCCTGGTCACCATCCATTTTGGCTTCCATTAGTTTTCATGGTTTAAAAGAAAAGACTAACAATATGTTTTTCTTCTTCTGGATTTGAGTCATATAGATCTGACTGAAATCACCTGACCCGACTAATTTGGATCTGGATCAATATGTTTGTTTTTTTAATCAGATCTCAGTTAACTGACTCAACAAAATATGAGTAAGTGGATCCCATAAGTTAGGGGTATTTTATTACCTGATTTAAGTGGGTCCGAATCGGGGGTCAGATTTGAATCAGGTACCGGGTCAGATCTAACTGAATTAAAAAAACAAACGGTTTGACACTGACTCGCGGCGAGTTAGGGGTTGATTCAGATCCATATTACGAGTCAGACGTAAACAAACACGGCTATTACGAGTCAGACGTAAACAAACACGGCGCAAGGTTCTGTTTGTAATTTTGTTTCAATCACTTGCATTTTTTCTCCTCTAAGTTATCTAATTTCAAGTTATTTTTTTGGATTTGGACGATTCGATGGAATCAAAAACAATTTCTCTAAAGGTTACCACCAATGCACCCTACGGACCGGACACATAACTCCGCGGCCAACTAGACTATATCTAGTTGGTTAAAGCAATTTTGGACTGCCAAATTAGCAGAGTTGCCCATTTTATAACTATAGCAGGATTGTCAAACACTCAAAAGAGATGGACAAACTCTCAAATAAAAGGGTTTGAGCCGAGCATCTCTGCCTGAGACGACCACACAAAAATAGGCCTGCCGGCCTATATTGAGCCGAAACGCAACTCATATAAAGACGAATCTCGTCTCACATTGAGACGAGTGTCCTTGATTGAGCATGCAACGGTTACTCTCATCCAAAAGCTCTAATTCCACTGCCTATAAATAAAACCGATTTCAACTCTAAAACCACACCTTATCCACTTTCTTTGCCCACAACTTCTTACAATTTCACTTCAATCTTCATCTTTCAATCTCAAAATCTGTTGAAAAATCCCCAAAGAAAATGGCTATGAGATTTTGTGTTCCTAAGTTTACTCCATAAGGGGATTTAGCAATTTGCACAATTAATTTTTTTATAAACAAAAGATAATATCCACAATGTTACAAATTTTTCGCAAACGACTTTTTGGCATCAAGTTTTTGCAATGTTCGTTGCAGAACGGAGAACCCGAGTAACCGTAATGCTCATGGGTTATGTGCTCGTTTTCAACCAATTAGTCATGTTATCAACCAATTTCTTGGTATGTTAATGCAAATTAGCAGAAATAGATTTAATGGTGAAACTGAAGCTAAAGTGATCCATAGAACTGCAACGATATGGCAGCAAACTAATGGGAGAGCTTTCAGTTTTTAGCTTGTTTCAACATCCTTAGATATATTTACAGGTTCAACCCCTTCTGCCTTCTAGATGCCCCGTCAGTCGGTACACAAGCCGGTACACAAGGCACTCCATAAATGAGGATGTTTATTACCTCGCTTTCATGATTTAGTAGTAATTGAGTCTAATGTAATTTTGTTTAATCTAATGTACTTTGATCTAAAATAATCCAAATTAGTTATGCTACTACACAGATGGTGCAAATACAAAGACATTTCCATTAATTAAGCAAAGAACAACATAACGATGGTGGAATCGGTTCATACACTTAATCGGTGAGCTCCAACTTAAACAAGATGGACATTTCCAAAAATGTTTTCCACATGTGTCTTTATCTGTAGAAGTGTGCAACTGCATAAAATATTTGCAACTAGGGCTTGCATCCACTAACCAACTGTGTTGTAAACTCTACTTCATGGTCGTGCTGTGACTTCTTCAACTGTGATTTAAGTTTCAAATTTGTGCACAATGATGCTACCTTTTTATCTTCTTGGTCCTTCATACATCAGCCAACATATGTGGTTCTTCACGACAGTTAGGATCTTGATATTGAAAATACCTAAGCTTTTCTGGTTGTGATTCAATGACCATTCTGTTAGCTGAACAACCTACTTGTGGACACTTTGAATACATCCAAGGGCATTGCATCATACTATGGTCATCCACGAAATGTAATGGACAAACCTCTTTTGCTTTCACACGTAATATTTGTTTTTATTTGCTTTTAGAAAACATGGTGTTGGTTGAGAATTCTTGTGGTTGTGTAATATTAGTTATTAGTTGCAATGTATGATTTATATAAGGAAAAATATAACCGTTATAATAAAGCTATTATCTCGTCTCACATTAAGACGACCGACCTTGGTTAAGCTGGCAACGACTAATCTCGTCTAACAGCTCTTATTCCACTCCCTATAAATTCAAACGATTTCAACTCCAAAACCACACCTCTTCAATCTTAATCTTTTATTCTCAAACTTTTGTACAAAAAAATCTCAAAAAAATGTCTGTCAGAGTTTGTGGTCCTAAATATACTTTTTTTTGTTGTTGAAAATAACCAGATATATTACTACAAAGAAAACTAATCTGTAGATTCAGACTCATGTGAAATCAACTCTGATTGAGTTGTCCTTCCGATGACTGAATCTGTGTGATTAGTTTCTTCAAGAAAAGTTACATAATTGGAGTTCATATTACAGATCTCTTGAGCTTTGACAATGTCAAAAGCTATTGTTGGAATTAAAAACAAAGGAACTTCAGTAAAACTAGTAAGCTGTTGAGGTGAATTTCTCCTTTTGTTAGCCAGCAAGTCTGCTGCTTTGTTAGCTCTTCTATCCACAAAATGAAATCCCCCAAAATAAGAAATTTTATCTCCCAACCTCTTAACTTCATCTAGAATTGCTATGCATTGCCATTTGATTGAGGTCTGTGTACCTTGTAAGTACTTTATAGTATTTTGATTATCTCCTTCTATGGCCATATTCTGCAATTTATTTGCGATGGCCCATTGTGTAGTCTGCAGCAAAGCTACGGCTTCCGCTTCTTCTGCTGATTCAGTCCTACAGCTACCCATTCCTGTTCCCTTAAAGGTACATGTCCAATTGCGCAAAATGAAACCACAACATGCATTAGTTTTAGCAAATATCCATGAAGCATCGCAATTTAATTTGTAAAAGTTTCTCATTGGGAATGTATTGTGTTCTGATGCTGTTATGAACTAAAACTAAGGAAAGTGTATATGGATGCCAGTATTCATAGTGTCGTAGAATGTCAAGACCTAGTTTTTCCGGTGTTCTGCTTTTGTTTTCAAACACTCTGAGGCACCGTTCTTTCCTAATAAACCAACATTTGGTGGCTGTTAAAGCCATGGATATGGAGTTCAGATCTCCTTTCATCCATTCACTGTACATGTCTAAGAATGAAGTATTATTAGAGGAATGGTTAGAAATTACTCCCTGTGAAGGCATTGGATGTAGCTTCTAGACAGATTTAGCATAATCACATTAAAAAAATAAATGAAAAGTTGATTCTTCTATTTGCTGACAGAAGACACATTTCCTCTCCTCATCTTGAAACCCTAGCTTTTGTTTTGTAGGTAATGTATCTTGTAAACACTTCCAAGTAAATAGCTTGATTCTTTATGATGTGTTCATGCTCCATAATTGTTTCCAAAATTTTCTTGTTTCATTTGAAGTTGAGTCAGACAAATTTTGAAGCTTGGCATACAAAGATTTCACAGTGAATTCTCCATTGGTTGTAAGCAGCCATCTAATTTTATCTTTTTTCAATGTTCCTGTCTTAGTTAAGAAGAGCTTAATATTCAAGATTTCTTTGACTAGTACTGTGTCAAACATAGAGTTTAACAATGTGATATTCCACTTCTTTGTTTCACAGTCAATTAACTGTGATGCAAGTGTTATATTTGGTTTACCATTTGGAACTGAGTTTGCAAGAATCTCTTCCCTATTAGGTAGCCATTTATCTTCCCATATATTTATGGAGGTCCCATCACCAACCTCCCATATGCTATATTTTTTTATGTGTTCAATTCCCTGTAGTATGCATTTCCACACCCAAGAAGCTTGTGATTTCTTCTTGGAGTGAAGTGCTCCTGTTTTTTTTTTTTTAAGTATTTCCCTTTCAAGATTTGTGACCATAAGCCATCAGGATGACTTACCAGTCTCCAAGCAATTCTGTTTATCATCGCTTGGTTAATCTTATCTGCTTCTTTGAAACCTAGCCCTCCCTGGCTTACTGCTTTGCACAGAAAGTCGAAAGATTTGATATATATACCTTTAGAGTTGGAGTGTTTCCCCCACCAGAAATCTCTTTGGATGTCGTTTATTCTCTTTGTAATTTTTTTGGGCAACACAAAACAACCTATGCTAAACACAGGTATGCTAGACAGTACAGATTTGTTAAGCACTATTTTGCTAGGCTGAGATAAAACTTTTCCTAGCTAAGTCTTGATTCTTTGTTCCATCTTTTCAATGATGATATCAAAAGCTTTTAACTTTGATTTATCTATAAACAGTGGCACCCCTAAGTGTGTGTCCTTTATGTTTATTTTCTTTATTTTCACAAGTCTAGAGATAATCCCTTGATGTTTATTATGTACTTTTTTGCTGAAAAACAGGCCCGATTTAGAAAAATTAATGACTTGTCCTGATGTTTTACTGAAAATGTTGATAGCATCCAACAGATTTTTACAACTTCCTAAGTCTGCCTTAGTAAACAGGAGAAGATCATCTGCGAAAAATAAGTGTGATATAGGTGTTGATTTAGGTGTTAATTTTATTCCTTGTACTTTTTTAACAGTTTCTAGGTGACTAAGTAATCGAGAAAGAACCTCCATGCATAAGATGAATAGATAAGGAGATAGAGGATCCCCTTGTCTAATCCCTCTTGTTAGAATGAATTCTTGACAGGGATTACCATTAAGGAGCACTGCAATGGAAGAAGAAGAGACACCAGTCTTTAGAGAAGCCAAAAGCTGTTAAAGTTTTTATCAGAAAGTCCAAGTTAACCCTATCAAATGCCTTCGACATATCAATTTTCAGGCCTATGTTCCCAGTTTTGTTTTTGTTTTTTTCCATGGAATGCACAACTTCATGAGCAACAATGATGTTGTCAGAAATCTGCCCAAAAGAAAGGAAAGCTGATTGAAGAGGTGAAATGATTTTTTCCAGGATTTTTTTGAATCTGTTTTCCATTAACTTAGCAATTACCTTATAAGGAGTATTGCATAATCCCATTGGCCTAAAGTCAGCTGGATTTTTAGGATTCTTAATTTTTGGAATGAGGAATAAGAATGTTTTGTTAAGGTTTGGGTTAAGTTTTTTAGTCTTGAAAAAGTCCTGAATTACCGCCACCAGCTGAGGGCCAACTGTTTCCCAGTTATGTTTAAAGAAATTAACAGGAAACCCATCAGGCCCTGGTGCTTTATTGGACTTCAGTTTTGTAACTACATCCCATATCTCCTTTGATGAGGGGATTTCTATTAGTGTTTTGTTTTCTTCTAAAGATATGCTAGGCTTTAAGTGAGAGAAAATTTCAGTTTCAGAATTCAAAGAGGTTTCATTAAAAAGATCAGAGAAATATGATGTTAATATTTCTTCTATTTCAGTTCTAGAGGAGACTACTTTGTTTTGACTATCCTGAATATAGTCTATATTATTTCTCTTTCTTCTTTTCAGAGTTGTGACATGAAATAACTTTGTGTTTCTTTCTCCTAAAGCGATAGTATTGTTTCTAGATTGTTGTTTAGCAATCTCTTCTTGTGTGTCATACAGAGCTTCCAGTTCTAATAGTTTTTTGTTAATCAATCTAATGTTAGAGTCTCCATGATTTTTAGCCTCCAAGTTTTCTATTATCTTTAGGAGATTTTTTATTTTTTTGTTTGGCTTTCCAAACACATCTCTTTTCCAAATGCCCAAGTTTTCTCCTAGAGATGTAATATTGTTTAAGAGGTCTGCATCTGGATTCGTTGTTATTTCTTGATTCCAAGAGTTCTTTATGACTTGTAAGCATGAATCCTCCTTTAGCCAAGTATCATAGAATTTAAAAGTTGGACTTAGGTGTACCTGATTGGATTTTATTGAAAGGCATATAGGTCCATGATCAGAGCCTATAGCCACCAAATTTTGAAGCGATGCTTCATGGAATTCAATATTCCATTCTGCATTTGCCATAACTCTGTCAAGCCTCTGCTTAATGTTAGTTGTGCCCTCCCTTTTGTTATTCCAGGTAAAAATGTTTCCTTAAATCCTAAATCTTCCAATCCAGTTCTTTGAATTAGATTCAAGACTGGTTCCACCTTTTTCCTATTAAAGGGCAGACCCCCTTGTTTTCCCTTACTGTTGAAAATTATGTTTACGTCTCCTATTACTAACCAAGGCATCTTAATGAAGTTAACCCTTTGAGCTATGTCTTCTAAGTAACCCATAACTTCTAGTTTATTCTCATGTTTAGGTGCTCCATAAAAACAAGTGAGTAACCACTCCTGTGAGTGGAAATTGTTTTTAACAACGATGTTAATCATTTTAAGGTTCCATAAAACACTTCAAAATGAAAACCATCCACCCATGCAATAGCTAGTCCCCCAGCTATTCCATCTGGGTCTACAATATGGGTGTTTGGGAAGTAGTTTAGAATGTTTCTCATTAAGCTCCTTTGAGACTTAGTTTCAGATAGAAACAAAACATCTGTTTTTTTTAAATTTAGAAGAAAATGAAGATATTGTTGAGTTTTTTTCTTCTGGCCACACCCTTGTGTGTTCCATGCCAGTATTTTCATTGTTAAAGGAAAAACGAGAGTTTCAAATTTATCAGCAATTTGTAAGTCAAGCTAAAAGGACAGAGCATGAATTTTCAATGTCACCAGCAGAAAAAAGTGTATCTAGCTAATAATCTAATCAACTTATCTAAACTAATTTGTTAAGAAAGCATAAACCACTTCAAAATGAAAACCATCCACCCATGCAATTGCTAGTCCCCCAGCTATTCCATCTGGGTCTACAATATGGGTGTTTGGGAAGTAGTTTAGAATGTTTCTCATTAAGCTCCTTTGAGACTTAGTTTCAGATAGAAACAAAACATCTGGTTTTTTTAAATTTAGAAGAAAATGAAGATATTGTTGAGTTTTTTTTTTCTGGCCACACCCTTGTGCGTTCCATGCCAGTATTTTCATTGTTAAAGGAAAAACGAGAGTTTCAAATTTATCAGCAATTTGTAAGTCAAGCTAAAAGGACAGAGCATGAATTTTCAATGTCACCAGCAGCAAAAAGTGTATCTAGCTAATAATCTAATCAACTTATCTAAACTAATTTGTTAAGCAAGCATAGAAGGTTTACTTATACTCTTAATGACAGTTTAAGGAAGCAAATTGAGAAATTGCAGGATTAAGAATAGCGTAGAAAGGAGAATTTTAGTAGGACAGAAATGTTAGAGACATGCCTGGATTTTCCCCTTCCCCTTTTCTGCAGCATTGACTTGCAATTGTTCTATCTTTTCATTTATGGAGAGAGTATCCTTGGATAGTGATGATGATCCCTCATTAAAAGAATCAAATTGATTAATGTGGTTAATTTTAAAAACTTCATTTAATGCAGAAAAAACTGAAACTTCCTGTGATGCAGAGAAAAGAGAGTCCTCAACCGCTAAAGTTAAAGATTTGGTCCTAAATATACTCAAGAAGAGGATTTAGCTATTTGTAAAGCTTATGTATTTCATACTCAAGGAAATGTTATTACTAATCAAGCCGTGTCGCACACGTCTTTTCGGCAGAATATTTTCACAATTACTGTTCGTTTCAGAAACCGAGATGCTCATGGATTGTCTGCTCGTTTTTGGGCAATTAATCATCCAGTCATGCCATTTCTTGCTAAGGTAAGGGAAATTGATCTAGAAAAACTTAACTGTGTAACTGAAAACGAAGTGATCGAAATAGCTCTAGATGAATGGCAAGAAACTAACGATAAGAATTTTCTTTACGAAGCTTGTTTCCACATCCTCAGGGACGGACCCAGAAATCTTCATAGGGTAGGGCTAGAATATTACTAGTTGTCAATGCGGTCGAAGGTCGCGGCAATTTTTTTGGAACGGGTCACATAAACAGTGGTTTACTGGAATTTTCCTATAAAATACTAGATATATGGACAAGTATAAGATTAAAATCCGCCAATTTTAATTACGAAAAATGATTGGATAAAGGAATTTATGGTTTATAGAAGAAAAACTGGAAAATAAATGGATGTGACAAAGAAAATTCTATGTTTTAAGTAAGATTTTGGGCTAAAAATTAATTATGCTACAACTACAAGGATTAATCATAAACAGAAGAGAGCTAATTACTAATAGGGGAGGGCTAATTACTACTTATGAAAAAATTACGTATACAAACATTTTATCTAGCTAAAAATAGGGACGGGCTACAGCCCGGGTTAGCCCCTTGCTAGGCCCGTCCCTGCACATTCTCCTTAAAGATCATCCATTTTGAATGATATGAACTTTTTAAGTTGTATGTTCATGGATTTAGTCCTTTTTACTTGCTTTAATCCAATGTAGTTCGATGTTATTGTTTTCTTTATGAAATCAAGTCACTTTATATGAAAGTCTACGTGTAATAAATATCATTTAAGGAAGTCTAATTTAAGGTCTATATATTTTTATTGATTAATATTAATGCCACTTCTTTTACAAGATATAAACTTAAACAATAATAAGAACTTAAATAATGACTTCAATAAAAATCTGGTACAATCTTTGGTCTTATGGTTTTATTCTTGATATATCTTCCATTCAATGCGCTCGTGAACTATTTCTCCTTTGTTTTTGAAACTTCGGTTGTTAAGTTTCAAAACTGGAGCTTTTCTTTGCCTTTTAGCAGAACATTTCCCTGGATTAACTTCTAAAACTTGCACAACTCTTTCCTTTTTACCATTATATATATTTTTTAAATTACCACATATCTTATTTACAATAGCGTCAAGTTTCGCTTCACAAAAAAGAGAAATAGCCTTATGAGACTTTTCAAGAGAAAGATTTATATTGGAAAAGATTCAAGAGAAGATTGAATTTTTGGTGTGAGTTAAATGTTTGAATAAATGAATTTGAGCCGAGTATCGTCTAGAACTATTTTTTTGGGAAACGTTCTATCTACGGCCCAAAAGTCAATTTGTTCGTCCACCTACACCAAGGCTGCTAATATGGGGCACCAAATTGCTTCGGAGTGTACCAAAATACACATAAGACAAAAACATCATTGCCTTTGGGTTGGCACCCCAAGCAATTTGGTACCCCTTATCCACCTCTTCTGCACCGCCATCTCTACAAATAGAAAAGTAGAGAGATTTCCAAATCCTCTCCCTCCTCCCGTCTTCTTCTTCTTCTTCTTCTTCTTCTTCTTCTTCTTCTTCATCAGTGTCTCTGTAAATCCACAAACTACAGAGAGAAAAAAAACCCTTTCTTCATCATCTCCTTGTTGTTGTTCTTCATCTCCATTAGAGATAGTGAGTTAAGGTATGCCAGGAGTGGCAGTAGAGATGGAACAACCAGTTGAACCACAATCACTGAAGAAACTAAGTTTCAAATCCCTAAAAAGAGCGCTTGATCTTTTCTCTCCTGCTCATGGTCACTATGCTCCTCCTGATGCCCAAAGGTAATATCTTTTCACAAACCCTTACTTCTTCTTCTTCTACTGAATTTATAAACCCTTATTCTGATAAATCAAAATCCTAGTACTGAATTTTTGTTTTTTTGTTGATTTTCATTGGGTTTCGTCTTCGTGGTGGTGGTGGTTATCAGTAAGAAGATACGGATTAGTTACAAGGTCAGTCAGTACTTTTGTTGTTTTTTTGACCTAATTTTGTTTGCGAAAATCCCCCTTACCCTAATTCATTATTGGACTGTAAGTGGATGAAACGTTCATCATATGCTTTGTCGAGAATGTAATTGGTTACCTGATGATTTCACAGTTGATTGATTTTATTTATTGCAAGTAATTGGACTTATGTATTGTCTTGATTGAATTTTTAGATGCATGCCGAGTATGGAGTGGTGGTGAAGAACTTGAATCAGTCTGGTCAGAAAGTTATTTCAGCGGTGCAAGATAATAAAACTTCTGAAGTATTGGCTCTTCCAGGTATGTTGCGGTTCTTGTTTATTCCCGTCTTTGTATTGCTAAAATTGGTATTTGGTAGTTTAGTACTGTGTTGTTAGGATGGGAGATTTCCAGGAGCTAGGCGTTATAAATTGAGTGATCGGCATTATAGTTATTGGCTTTTTGTAGTCCGTGTTTTCTTACTTACATGTCATTCTGTAATATAGGTCCTGAAGGTTCTGCTGATGTGCAAAGCGGGGCTCAAAATGCGTTAGTTGTGCCTCCTCCTATACAACCCAGAGGACCGTAAGTTTACTCTTCTGTATCTAGTTCGCTTAATTTTTGAAGTTTTAATGATCCATGACTGGTATGCTTCTGCTTAACATAACCAATACTTAGGTCTGCCTATAAGAGAATTGCCCTCTTAGGTCGTCTTAGATTTAGGATTCTACTCTTAAAAGAGAACATAAGAGATGTTTAGGGATACTAATCTTAAGGGTAAAATACTAGAGACTAGAGCTGTCTAGGATACTATTCTAAAGATGGAGTCTTACTTTACTTAACATTAGCCATATCTGATCGAAACAAAAACATTAGCTATATAGAACTTTCTTTAGAATTTCCAATGTGGGGAGAATATCCACTTTATCAGAATGTGCTAGTTGATACACAAAGAGGATTATACTAGCAGAAAAATTCAGAAGAATGCAAGAAGAGAGATTGAACAGCTAAGGTAGTGTCACTTGACGTTACCTTCAAGGTTCCTATTGAGCAATCTTTAGTTCTTTCAGTTTATTATGCACCTGGTTGTTCCTTTGCTTTGTGGAGTACACTAAATTATTTGTAAAGATATATCTTCTTTCGTGGAAATGCTTATAGGTTTTATGTTATGCAGAAACCAAACAGGTGTTCCATCTAGAAGCACATCAGGAGCACTCATGTCTGCTCCAGGCTCATCAGAAAGGTGCTTATTTTATGACTTTGCATGCTTCATTAGACGCCACTTGGCACTCGTCTTGCTTACAGAGCTTTTTGCTTGTCTATTTAACCGCTGGGTTTTTATTATTTTGTTTTGACTAGGAATCAATCAACTTCTGCCCTCATGGAAAGGATCCCTAGCAAATGGCCCCGCCCAGAATGGCATGCTCCATGGAGGAATTATAGAGTAAGCCTGGCGTAACTTTTATGTTTACTTGTCTTAAAAAACAACACGTTAATTTTATATTGAGCAACACACACAGAGTCATAAACTAAGTATGAGTTATTATGCCTTGCTAATTGCAAATTAGTAATATTATCATAATTGTCGATTTTCTCCGAAGCTTCCGTTGAACTTCAATCTGCAGTATTTCTATAATGGAACTGTAGTCAACTAATATCATTTGGTTTACTTTTTGTAGGTCATAAGTGGCCATTTGGGGTGGGTGAGATCTATTGCGTTTGACCCTAGCAATTCGTGGTTCTGTACTGGCTCTGCAGATCGTACAATAAAGGTTTTTGGAACACATCTATCTTCCTAAATGCTAGATTTATGTGGCTGGTGCTTCAGAAAAGTTTATTGTATGCTTCTGGAACAATATCCAATATTTCTTTATTTACGTTTGGGGTTAAGCCACCTTTTAATATATTATTTTAAACTAACTCGTACTAGAAAACATACTCCTGTGTGTGTCCTCTGATCCTTGTTTTTTTGATTATTTCTTTTTAACTAGATATGGGACGTAGGAACTGGAAGGCTAAAGCTCACGCTAACAGGACATATCGAGCAAGTCAGGGGTTAGTTCTTTTCTCATAATTACACGAGCATGTCGTATGTTGGGCGCACATCCCGTTCTCATTGAGGACAATGCATAACATACCTATTTTTTGTTATAGGTCTTGCTGTGAGCACACAACACACATACATGTTTTCTGCTGGTGATGACAAACAAGTTAAATGTTGGGACCTCGAACAGAACAAGGTCTGCTAATGCATTATTTTGGTATCTGGAAACTACCGATTATTCGGAACAGGTCTTCATGTTGCTCAACTAACTTAATGGTTTGGAATTGTGTTTGGACAGGTAATTCGGTCATACCATGGGCATTTGAGTGGTGTTTACTGCTTAGCTCTTCATCCCACCATTGATGTTTTGCTTACTGGAGGACGTGACTCTGTTTGTCGGGTATGAAATATAAATTATTCCCTTCAATATGATTTCTTATCAAGTGCTTCAGTCCCTTAATTTTACTTCTGTAGAACTGTTCAGTTGAAAGATGGTCACAAGCTGGTTGTTATATGCAAGAGAAGTGTTATTTGTCGCGCAGAAGCTTATTTATTTTCTTTCTCTTCGGCCTCACAGGTGTGGGATATTCGTACAAAGATGCAGGCCTTTGCTCTCTCTGGACATGACAATACAGTTTGTTCAGTTTTTACTCGACCCACGGTAAGAACTGAGCTTGTACTTGACCATAAATTATTATCTTTTTGTTACAATTTGGCCAAAAAAAAAGGTTATCAGGATGAAAATTAGAAATTTGAGGGAGTCTAATCTCTTACTTGAATACGAGCTACCTCGTTGGAGCTTAGTTGAGGAAGGAATTTAAATTTTAGGAACTTGTGAAATTTTAAGGTTGGTCAATGTGACAAAACACATTTGCAGAAAGAACCCCTGACTTCTAATTTTGCCAAGCATTGAAGGTTGATATTGGTTTGTGTTCTGTTGTTGGGGGAATTGAGGGCTAGAAGTGCAAGATGTATTGATTTTAATATGACACACATGGTTTGGAGGTCATCCTTATAAGTTATAACTTTGTTAATTTTTTTTTCAGGATCCTCAAGTTGTCACTGGCTCTCACGACACGACCATCAAGTTCTGGGACCTTCGATATGGTAGTTATTCGCTTACTTATGCATTGAGTTCCATTTTGAATAGGAATTGTAATCCTTATAATTCCAGTTGCTCGTAGGGAAAACAATGGTTACACTCACCCACCACAAGAAATCTGTTAGGGCAATGGCACTTCATCCCACACAGTATGTATATTCTTGCAGCAGATAATTGTCTTGATAGCATATTTTCACTAAAAACTTGTATCCCGGGTTTATTGTTTTTGTTGTTTTTTAGAAGCTAGTTGAAGACGCTGACATTTTTTCTTTTCCTTCAGGCATAGTTTTGCATCTGCATCTGCTGACAACATAAAGAAGTTTGGCCTTCCTAAAGGAGAGTTTTACCATAATATGCTGTGAGTAGTTGAATTTTCTTTAATAACTAATACACAATTCATTTATATTAGTTGAATTTTAAGTCATCAAAGTTGTCTCCTGCCTTGCTAACACCTCGGAAATTTCTTTTTGCAGTTCCCAACAGAAAACCATCATAAACGCAATGGCTGTTAATGAGGATGGTGTAATGGCTACCGGAGGTATTTGTTACCTTGCTTACCTGATGGATATGGTTTTAATAATCAGTTCATTATTGAACAACTCTAATTCATGATCTGTCATAATTTTCTGATCTTAGCCTCATGAGTAAATTACCGACTTTAATTTCCCTAAAGCAGAATGGCGTCACCCCGCCTGTTAGACTCACAGGGCACTTAGATATAGTTGTACTTGTATCAAAGAAATAATAAACCTAACACACTGTTCCCTTATCGCCTAACCTGTTTGATCTCTTGTAGGTGACAATGGGAGCATGTGGTTCTGGGACTGGAAGAGTGGACATAACTTTCAACAATCCCAAACGATTGTGCAGCCTGGTATTCATCTTTTGTCTTCAACATGTTCTTCTCTTGGTCATTAGGAATTTTACTCTTATCAGAAAACTGATCTTGAATTATTTCTCTGTTTATTCTCAGGTTCACTGGATAGTGAAGCTGGAATATACGCCCTCTCTTACGATATAACTGGTTCAAGACTAGTTTCATGCGAGGCTGATAAGACGATTAAGATGTGGAAACAAGACGAAAATGCCACTCCGGAAACTCATCCTCTCAACTACAAACCACCTAAAGATATTCGACGTTTCTAAACAAGGTTTTGTCTCAGTACCCCGATCTTTCTCAGTCCTAAATGGGAGAGCCTGTTAAAATGGTATGCATGAAAATGCATGTTGATACCTTGGCTGATATTCTTGAATGAAGGAAAAATTGGAAGTCAAAGAGTGTGATCCCCTCTGAATGAACTGGTGCTAGTTTTGGGACCTATGAACAGCAGTCAAAGCATCCGCTAACGTCGAATCTGTTTTGATATTTCCTTGTAATCTGTCAATAGTGATGCTATAATGCAGTTTTGGTGTAACACTGGCGCTTTGTTAAGTAAAATTATTAAGACACTTGACCATTATGCAGTTTTGATTACCCAGTTTTCTTAAATTTCCTTCCCCCTAATCCAGACTTCTGGTATGTTTCCTGCTTCAGGTTCGATTTCCTCTTCTTAATCTATTATGGAAAGATTCTTAGAACAGAAAGTACAGAATATATCAAGCCAAAAACAGTTCCTGGTTAATTAGTGCCTGGGATGACCTACATGATATTGACACGGATGGGTTATGGAGAGTGATGATTTGGTTCAATATAATCAGAAAACCCGTTGTTATTATCTTGTCTGAAGAATCAAAATCAATGATTAGATCGTCTTTTTGATTATAATATCTTCGACCAATTCATGGATGCACATAGCAGCCACTTTCTTTTTTGTTAATCTCTGGAGACCAAGAGAAACAGAACGTGACCAATTCATGGATGCACGTAGATGGGTTGAAAAGCTAACACACTCAAAAAGAATCTTTCTCGGTTCGATTAGAAGCCTAAGAACTTCTCAAATGAAATGTATGTAAAGATAAATGTCTATATCCATAGTGAACAAATCATTGTTTTTCCTAAATTTTTATCCAACCCCAATTTCTTAAACATAAAGATGATATGGCTTAATTTTTTTTGGTAGACATAACTAGCACTCCAAAGGAGTCACGATAACATCCGAAGTAGAGCCATCTAATATAGAGAGTTGTGAGATTCTCCTAATATTAGATTTATCTACTGCAAGTTTTTGGAAAATACAAGCAGGTGGGAGATTATCCCAATCCGTAACAAAAGTTAAAGTTTTAGCATGTTTAGTAAGAGCGTCTGCTACTTCGTTTCCTAGTCTAGGAACAAAATGAAAACCCAAAAAGTTATGGCAATCTCTAACTATTTTTGATGCTTCATTTAAGAGAGCTCCGCGTCTCCAAGAAACCTCGGAATTCTTGCCTTTTAAGTAGTTGAACAAGCTTTCGAAATCCACTTCAATGTTGAAATTTCCGATGCTTTTTTCCTTAGCCCATACTGCTGCATGATACACTCCTACTGCTTCTGCTTCTTGCGGGTCTGGTGTGATTGATGGTCCTGCTCTGCCACCTTTCCTGCATCATTTCTCAAAATTAAAGCAAAGCTAGAGGAGGCTACAGCTGAGTCCCAAGCCGCATCAATGTTAATCTTTAGTGTGTTATTCTCTGGGGCTATCCAAATAGGTTTAGGTTTTGCTGTATTTTTATGTTGCTCCACCTGTTTAGTGAGTTTTCTATCCCAGAAAAGGATGTGTCTTTGGATGTCCTGAGATAATTGCATTACTGATATAGTTTTTGATTCAAAAACTCTGTTGCACCTTTCTTTCCATATCATCCACATTTTGGTTAAAGCTAATTCTAGAGAGATCTCATGCCTTGGGTTATGAATCCAATATTTATATAAGTCTAGCAAGGAGATAGAGGGGTCTAATTGTAAGGTTAAATGGTTAGGAGATGACTCCCAGACTTCTCTAGCATAAGGGCAGTGAAAAAGCCAATGCTCTGTAGTTTTTAATTCCTCACCACACATAGTATAGTTAGGGTTAATATCATCAACTTTACCATAGAGATTAACATTAGTAGCAATAGCATTCTGCAGGCATTTCCAAAGAAACACTTTATCCCTTTGTGGTATTTCCAGTTTCCAAATAGATCTCCAGAAAGAGTCAGGTAAAAGGAGACTAGTTATTTCTGTTCCTGATTCATTCAATTTATCATACATAGATTTAACAGTGTAATCTCCTGTTCTAGTTAGGGTCCATCTTAATTGGTCTTGTGTTGGGTTTCCATCTAAATCTAGGAAAAGATTTAGTTGTAGTATTTTTGCTGCAATAGGCTCAGGGAAGGAGTTTTCAATAAGGGTAGTATTCCCTAACAAGAAAGTGAATTTGGGTTGAAAAGATCAGCCACTAAGGACAGATGATTATTGGACGAATTTTTATACCCTAACAGAGTAGTAGTGAGATCTGGTAACCAATTATAATCCCAGATATTAACACTTAGACCATTTCCTATTTCCCATATGATGTACTTCTGAATGAGTTCTAAACCTTGACAGATACATTTCCAAATCCAAGAGCTCTTAACACGTGGTTTTACTTTTAAAGGAGATTTAGTTTTGAAGTACCTATTCCTCATTGTTTTTTCCCAAAGGGAGTCTTTTTCTTTAATAAGTCTCCAGGCTAGTTTGTCTGCCATTGCTAAATTAAACTTGTGAGCATCTCTAAATCCTAAACCTCCCTTATGAATAGGTTTACATAGATTTGCCAAGGCTTTTGGATAAAACCCTCCAGAGTTAGTGTCCTTTCCCCACCAGAAATCCTTCTGGATGGCATTGATTTTCTTTGTTATTGTCTTAGGTATTATGAAACACCCCATTTGGAAAGTAGGAACACTAGCTAAAATAGCTTTTATCAACACCGTTCTACTGGATTGAGGAAGAAATTTCCTTTCCAACCTTTTAACTTAGACTCCATTCTTTCAAGAATGAAGTCAAAGGTTTTGATTTTCGACTTATCTATGAACAAAGGGAAACCTAAATAAGGATCTTTAAGATTGATGTGTTTAATTTTTAAGAGTTTTGTCATCATCCTTTGGTGTTTTGGTTCAACCTTTTTGCTAAAAAAGACACCAGATTTCTCAAAATTGATTAACTGTCCCGAGGCTATACTGAACTTGTCAGTGGCTTTTAAAAGGTTTTTACATTCTACTAGGTCTGCTTTATCAAATAAGAGGCAGTCGTCAGCAAAAAAGAGATGAGATATTGGTTCACTTTTGGGTGTTATTTTAACACCGTGTAGTGTTTTATTTTGTTCTAAAGAAAGAAGATGTCTGGAGAAAATCTCCATACAAATAATAAATAAGTAGGGAGAAAGAGGATCGCCTTGACGTAATCCTCTAGTTGGTTTAAACTGCCTACCAGGAGTGCCATTTAGCAGAACAACAATAGAAGTGGTAGAGAAGCATTGTTCTAGAATAGTACATACCTCTTTGCTAAATCCTAGAGAAGTCAGAGCTTTTAAGAGGAAGTCCCAATCTACTCTATCGAAGGCTTTTGACATGTCGATCTTAATACCTAAACCCCCAGTTTTTTTTTTTTTTTTTCTTTTTAAACGAATGGATTATTTCATGGGCTACAACAATGTTATCAGAAATTTGCCTAGATGAGAGGAAAGCTGATTGAAAAGGAGAGATTATTTTATTTAACAAGGGTTTAATTCTATTAGCTAGGATTTTTGCTATCAGTTTGTAAATAGTATTACAGGGACCTATTGGACGGAATTGACTAGGATTTTTTGGTTGTTTTAATTTAGGAATTAAAAAGAGGTGAGTTTTATTCATTTCAGGGTTCATTAGTTTTGTTTGAATTTTTTTTTGCACAGAGGCTATTACTTGAGCTCCTACTGTTTCCCAATTACTAGTAGGGAAACCATCCGAACCCGGAGATTTATTAGGTTTCATATTTTTAAGAACAAGAAATATCTCTTCAGGGTTAGGAATAGCAAGAATGTTAGCATTATCAATGTCAGTGATACCAGGAGAAGTGTTTACATGGGAGGCAAAACAGAAGCTGGCTGTGGAAAAAGGTTTTGAAAATAATCAGATAAAAGTTTTATCTTCTCTGTTGCGTATTACTAAGTTTTGATTATTTGTCAGGAACTCAATGTTATTCCATTTATGTCTCCTTAAGGTTATTGTATGGAAATACTTAGTATTTCTTTCCCCTAGTTCTATGATATTATCCCTAGATTGTTGTTTGGTAATGGCTCTTTGATATCTTTCTTGATTGAGTCTCACTTTTAAGTTCGTGCTCTCGGAATTATATTGGAGTTTAGTCCATACAAATTGCTGAACTAAATATTGGGTGTGGTTGTTATACCCCGCATTTTCATACTAGATTATGGATCACAAGACGGTTTTGTAGTTATTTTTGTGTCCTGGTCATCGAAAAAGTTTTGGCCATGCACATCTTTGAAAGTATACGAGTAGCAATAGTAGATTTCGATTTACATTATAGACATTTAGTTTGTAAAAAAGATTTGAGTTACAGTGATCATTGGATAGATTTCGACTCAAGATGCCGATTTTACGCCATGAAGCAATATTTTCATCACGAAATGATTATCGAGCAGCGCGACAAATTTAAGGCCTTTTGGCAATCATATGTTACGAGCATATCTTGACCACAAATTTTGCAAATACTAATTCCGTCCAAGTTATATATGCGAGAGTTTATATTTGACTTGCCCAACTAAACACATGGCATTCTAATTCCAAATCAGTTTTTTCCACATATATATTTATTTATGATATATATCACTAAAACTAATTTTGTGCATGTGCTATGAACATTCTTTATATTTTTGATTTGTTGTGCACGTGGCTTCGCCTTGTCCCGTGACGACGCATTTTTTATTTGGTGTGGCAGGGCTTCGCCCTGCGGCGTCTCGATGCATTAAATGGGTGGAGAAAATATATGAAATATATGCGGATTTTATTTATTTATTTTCTATTATTTTCGCAGAAAGTGTGAAATATGTGGTTTTTTTCCTTCTTTTTTTACCTTTATGTATTAATTTGGAAAATGGAGTCCTAATATGGTTGGTACTCGACTTCCGAATTGAATTTGGACTTCAATAAATTTCCAAACACGGTAAATTAATTTTTCCTTTAGAGTTTGTAATTTTTAAACCAATCATACTTGCCTAGTTTCCTCACCAAAACTCTTGCTTCACAAAGGCAACAAAAGACTTATTTCGGAAAATAGATTACGAGGATTTCATTACTGTTCAATGTGGAAGCTTTATCTATCTAGGCCTTTAAGTCTATAGATTAAAAGATAAAAGAGATAAAGACATAAATTTTTTGTATAACCTAAATTTTTTCATAGTAAAGTTGCACAAGTTGTGTGGTCTGCTCTTACTCCAAATAAAAACCGGGCGTGGGTTTGTCCTAGTTCAATGCATGCTCTAGCTCATTCATGGCCAAACAACTGCATCACTGTGTGGAATTTGATCCCTGCAGCTATCACTTGGACATTATGGACGTAGAGAAACTGCCGGATTTTCCATGACAAATACAGCTTCAAGACAAATGGTGATTTATGTGATAATGCAAAAGTTCTGATCCTCTTTTGGGCTACAACAGCGGGAAACAAAACTCATACAAATTTCTCTCAAACTATTTTTAATTGGGAATCTATTTTCTACTGGTATATTTTGTTTTTCTTTTATTCGCTACCATTGGTAGCAATTGTGTACATTCTTCTTACATCTAATAAAAAAAAAAAAAAAAAAAAAAACCTAATTTTTTTCTTAGTCTAAATATTTTAAATTCCGTTCTTTAAACTTGCACGGAAACAGTATCTTTTTTTTTTGATTTCATTGTGTATCATGCAGTTAATCACTTCATTTCGGGATTCCAATAGGAGCCAATTGTCTTCGCCTAGAAGTTATAGCTTACGTAATATGGCACGTAGCATGTTCACCCCGTTCCACTAACCATACGATGTACGTAAAGTGCCCAACCCAAACTTACATCTCTCGTGCATGTATATTCATACCTCAAACTTCCGGTGGACTTTAAGTTTAATTCACTTTACTTGCCTCCTAAAGAAGTAAATATTATTAGAAATTAATACTTTCCCCCCAAAAGTACATCAAATTATCTGTGGTAGAAAAGAGTTTACTTTTTAAAAGTGATTAGAGTTGGAAATCAAATAACCTGTTAATACTACGCAAAGTGGCAAGTCTGTTAGCTTATTAAGTATCCCATAATTATCCTAATTCCAATGCTACACCCATTTGTTTTTTTTTTTTTTTTTTCAAAACAAGCAACTCCTCACAAAGATATAAATTTCATCCTATAAAAAGTGCAATATTATTGTTTTGCTTGTGCATCTCCTCCATAATACAACCAGGACTGAAAATAAAAGGAATAATAAGAAGAAAGAACACTATTATTGTTTTGCTGATTCTAGTTATTACTGTTTTCTCGCCTCGTGGGCTCAAACCAAATCATTACAAGATAACATCCTGCGTAAGGCCAACGTTTCAGGTACCAGCTCCGCATTTCAGTTAGCTCTTGATCAATACATTCAGGTATGTGGTTCTTTACCTCCTTCCTTCAGTATCGATGACACTACCCCACATCTTATGAGTACTCTGGCAGTTCCATACTTCGAAGCTGTAAAGAATATGCCCACTAAATAACAAATGTCTGATAAAGATTCTGCCCTGTGGCAATGTAACAAAACTAAACACGCACAGGATTATCTCATGGCTATTCCTATCGATGGTCTTAATCAAAGTATGGCTATTCTTGTCTGATAATGGTACAGAGTTGCGGCCTGCTGATCTTCTGGTCTACAATTGGGAGAACGGTAAGGATGTATGCATGGACGTTACTGGTGTTTCGCCTTTCACTGGTGGTGGTATTCGGTCCTTTAAGCCTCGCATCGCCATTTCCAATGCTGTTTCTCGGAAACATAATAAGTATTTAGACAAATGTGTCTCGCACGGTTATGGTTTGAGTGTCTTGGCTTTCACCACTCTTGGCGAGTTAGGGGAAGACACGATATCCTTCCTGAAAAGATTGAAGAAATGCATTGCTCGACATGATCTTAATGTTAAAGTCGGTAATTTCTTATTTCACAGGTTAGGGATTGTCATTCAGAAAGGTGTAGGTGCCCAGCTTGTTGCTAGGATTCCTACCAAACCCCTTGTAATAGAAGAGTTGTATGAATAATAAATAGTAAATTATTTTCTAATCTTAAAATAAAAAAACCTAAATATATAAAGATATTTATGTAGAAATACTTTTGAATAACCTAAACACCTAATCGACAAATGGGACCCAGGGGCAGAGCTAATGTATAGCATGGGTGTGCATCCAGTCCAGCCGATTCCCGAATCTACCTTTAGGAAACAAAAAATCGGCCTTCTAAGTCCCTTTTTGCTTAGGCTATCTAATCTAGCAGTCCACGTCAGTTAGGGCAACCTCCTAAGTCCTATGAGAGTTCTATCTAGCAGCTAGATTAGCAGTCCACGTCAGCTGGGACCACCGCCTAGCGCTGTTTAGTTCAGCGCTTTAAATTTCAGCAGTCATATCAAATTTTGTGATTTTTGTGATCCGTGTGATTTTTGTGAGCGCTGAACGGTTCAGCGCTAAGGTCACTTTTTCAGCGCTGAATGATTCAGCATTTCAATCTCGCTGTTAGTTGAACTACGAGCACTTACAATGAGAGAGAAGTAGTGTCCTAAGCTGCCTCCTCGCTTCATTCTCCTCAAGAGAAACCAATTGACACTTCATTTCCCGTAGACATTTAAGTTCAAAGATTCCAAAATGTAGTTTGAATATTCAGCTTCAAGAAGAGACAACACCTAATTTTGAGAATCCTCATAGCATCATAATCATATGGTACAAAATGCAACAAAACTGATAATTAACCTCTAGGAAAAATACAAAGGGGTAAAAAATTAAATAATGAAGACATAGACTAGCTTAGCTTCACATTCTTCACCACTAGTCCGGCCTGCCCCAATCTGTACTCCTTCCTACTAACTTTATGTTGGGATATATAAAAGTCAATGTCCACATGTTGACTCAACTACAGGCCACTTTTCTGCTTGTAACATGGGACCACAATCCCAAGAATATAATATCAAGTTTGAGATCGTACCATCCGTTAACATGCGGACAACTTAAGCACGATATAGGAGCACGATTGATAAAAGTGGACTGGATAGCAACATTTGGGGGCCTGATACCAATTTAAAGGCCTAAAAGTCTATGATTTTGTTTTTTTTGTATGGATTCATATCACCCCTTTAACTTTTGGTATATCCCTGTAGAAATTATGTGATAGGAGTGTTATATTTTAATGATTTCATACTTTCCAAGATCTCATCCATAGGAGCAAAATCCTAATAACCCATAAGTCAATAAAGCTAGGAAAATAAGAAAATTAAAAAAAAAAATTAAAAAAAGGGAGATCCCCTTACATGAATATTTCAATAATGTTGGATCCGTCGGGATGAAATCCCGTGGAATCCACTGCGTGACACAAAAATTGTGGGGCCCATAGTGGGTAAAAATCACCCTCCTATAATTCCTCCTGGTGGGCCCCTCACTCGGGATTTAGTCCCGAGATATTTCGGCGGCAACATAGCATCTTCGGTTTATTCTCACATTATCTCACATATTATGTGTCATTTTTGTGAATAAAAACCAAACAATAACGGATCTGAGACTAATTTTTTTGGAGATATGTTCCTCTTATAAAGCTCTACGTTCTACTTAAAATGAGGGTATTCCGAAATACCAAACCTCGCCATCTACCAATCTTAATTTCAATGGTCAAAACTCCGTTGATTTTCAACGGCTCATTTTCAAAATAGTAGATGGTGATATTGTACGCTTAAGAATGCAATCATTTTTGCTAGATGTGTGGAGCTTTGTAAAAGGAACATATCCCTAAAAATATTTGCTTCAAATGCGATAACATTTGGTTATTGTTCACAAGAAAAACGCCTAAAATGTGAGATCTTGTGAGAAGAAACGTGTGAAGGGATCCTCCCTCAAAGTAAAATTCCTCTAACAACTTGAAGTGTAGTAATTTTTTTTGACACAACCACAAAGTATCTGACCAATTTAATTGTCAAAAACATTTACACTCACTCGCATGTTCTGCTTGCTTGGATACCAACTTAGAAATGAATTTTCGATTTCTAAAAATAAAAAAGTCAGAAATTAGACCAGAAATACATACTATCAGCTATGACAATTGCGCACATACACAAACAAATTGAGTTCTAAAAATGGGTTCCTAATTTAATTACTCAAACTCCTTCCTCCTCCCCACCCAATTAGACCGGATTGATAATTTGACTTAATCATTGTCACCAAATGAATAGGGTCATGTTAAGAGTATTTATGTAATATAATACCAAATTTAATTCCAATTAATTAACAAATAATCACAAATTAATTAAAAAGAAAACCCATATTAAAGGACTAGATGCACCTATCCCGGATACTTGCAAGAGTATCAATACACCATTTCTTCTTCTACTTAAACACTTTTTTTTCATTTCTTCCCCAACCAAAACTCATCTCTCAGAAACAAAAACAACATGGGTTCTGAATTGTTCTACAGAGGTCATGATGAAGAAGATGAAACTCAACAACAGACATCAGATGTTGTTTACACACCAAAACCAAACAAACCGTTGCTACTCATAACGCGTCCAATCCGTTACATTCTTCGCGAACAGAGATTAATCTTCGTGTTCATCGGTATCGCCATCGCTACTCTGATCTTCGCTCTGTTACCTTCTTCCTCGTCTCCGTCGCCTTACACCAAATTCGAAAATGATAACGCACTTATTGCCAACACTTATTTCCCGAGTTCGGAATCCAACCGGATACTGTCACAAAAAAGCAACGTTTATCATGAAAACCGTGGTGGTATGGGTCTGATCAGTGCAGGTGGTAAAATCCCATTAGGACTGAAAAGAAAAGGGTTGAGAATTGTCGTGACCGGTGGTGCTGGATTTGTTGGGAGCCATTTAGTTGATCGGTTGATAAACCGCGGTGACAGCGTCATCGTCGTCGATAATTTCTTTACAGGGAGGAAAGAAAATGTGATGCATCATCTGGGGAACCCAAGATTCGAATTGATAAGACATGATGTGGTCGAGCCTTTGTTATTAGAAGTTGATCAGATTTATCATCTCGCTTGTCCTGCTTCTCCTGTTCATTACAAGTTCAATCCTGTCAAGACGATCAAAACTAATGTGGTTGGTACTCTGAATATGCTCGGTTTAGCTAAAAGAATTGGTGCTAGATTCTTGTTAACAAGTACTAGTGAAGTTTATGGTGATCCTCTTCAACACCCACAGGTTGAAACCTACTGGGGTAACGTTAATCCCATCGGTAAGTTTTCTCCCTTTGTTAAAATCAGGATTTTTTTTATCGGTAAATTAAGATATAGACGAATTTCGATTTTTTTATTTTTCTGCTTCGTGTATTGTGGTGCTTAATTTAATTTAATTTTTTAAGCACAAATGTGGACCTGAATCTGACAAACACAAATGTGGTGGTTGTAACTTGTGAAACCCGAGACTGATGATTTGCAACACTTGGTGGTTTGTAGGTGTGAGGAGTTGTTATGATGAAGGAAAACGTACTGCTGAAACGTTGACAATGGATTACCATAGAGGTGCTGGTGTTGAGGTAAATATCTCGTTTTTAGGCAACAACTTTCACATATATTGTGCAATGTGCAATGTGCGTGCATTTACTCTTGTGGGTTAATCATACAGGTCAGGATTGCCAGGATCTTTAACACATACGGACCTCGTATGGGTATTGACGATGGCCGTGTCGTTAGTAACTTCGTCGCTCAGGCATTGAGGAAGGAACCGATGACAGTATATGGAGATGGAAAACAGACCAGAAGTTTTCAATATGTTTCGGATCTGGTAATAATAATTAACATTAATTTTTGTATTTTATATTATTAATTACGATTGATTACTGATTTAAGTTGATAATTATAATGTTTGATTTTGGGAAAAGTACTCAAAAAAATGAGACCCCCTTTGAATCTTTCAAGATTGACGGAAATGAGGGGTTTTCATGACTTGGTTGGTCCATCCCATTTTGGAAATTGGATTCTTGGAAAAAACAAGAGGCATGTAATGGTTTAAGGCAAAAAAAAACTAGAGGGCATGGGTCAACGGTGAGGGTTCCGATGATCTTCTCATCGTGTGCCCTCGTACCATATATGATTCTTTTCCCTTTAAATTCAGTGCGTTGTTAGGTCATTGAAGATTTAAACACGCGTCAGGTCGTGTTTGGAGTTTGAAACTATTATTATTCTTTCTGACATTTCAATGATAATGAAACAGGTGGAGGGTCTGATGAGGTTGATGGAAGGAGAACATGTAGGTCCATTCAATCTTGGTAACCCTGGTGAATTCACTATGATGGAACTTGCCCAGGTATATACATAATTCGGAGCTAATTGACTGGATGCCGATGAATTCGAATAAATGATGATTGACTTGACTGATACTTTATGAAATTTGTAGGTGGTGCAAGAAACAATTGATCCAAATGCAAAGATTGAGTACAGGCCAAACACAGAAGATGACCCACACAAGAGGAAGCCAGACATCTCTAAAGCCAAAGAACTACTTGGATGGGAACCTGCCGTGTCTCTCCGCAAGGGTCTTCCTCTTATGGTCTCCGACTTCCGTCAGAGAATCTTCGGCGATCACAAGGATAGTGCTGACTTATCCATGGCTACAACAACCTCCTAAAGAAACCAAAAACAGAGAAATAACAACATTAGAAAAGAGAGGTGATAGTTAGGCAGTACAACGGAAGCATTAAGCAGCATTTTCCCCTATTCCCTCACTGTGGACTGGATTCACCTTTCATTTCAAGAGTTGGATTTTACATCCGATCAAATTTCATATCTTGTACTAATATTTTACTTTCTGGCTGATGTTTTCTTTTCGTTTAATATCATAGCATAGAACAGCAAGATTGCCAAATTTTGCTAATCATCATAATATACATCGGACTCCGTCCGAGTTATTACGAACAATATTTTTTTAATAGCGTAACCTGTTGCAAATAAAAAAAACCATATACGAGGGATACACAGCACACAACGAAGTATTTAAAAGAGATCAAGAAGCGGCTGACAGTTTCATTACTAGCCACCCGAACAGGATGGTTAGCATTCACCTGAATATTAGTCGGACACCTTTAAAGTCCGCAAGAGCCAGGTTTAAATGTTACACCATGGCTAGCGCTGCAAGTTTCTAGAGAGAAATAACTAGTGATAACTCGGAGCAAAATGAAAGGATGGTCAGTAATTTGGAAGATATAGAGAAGTTGTACAGGTGATGATATTCAGTTACATATTTCCCTCTAATTACTACAAAGCTTAAAATCCCAGTATTTCCTCATTCAAGTTCGCAAAACAAGTGATTGACAAGCCTCTTCTTATACGCCTACAGTTCTTTTCTCTCCACGGCTAATTATAAGCAGCAACATCACTTTGGATTCCTGAGAACAATAATAACAGAGTCTCCTCGAAGGAACATCTTGCTGATGAACCTATCCTTGTTCACAGGAAGGGCTTTCTTCTTGCCTTTCCCTGTCTTAGGTACCTGTATGCCAAAACGAAAGCATTTAGTAAGAGGTATAAGGTTACTGTATGGAAATAGGAACGTTTCTCAAAGACAATACAGACCTCTGTCCACATCTCGCGGACATTTTCAAGAACCATGTTGCAATGACGATCAAATGCTCTCACACGGCCGAGAAGCTTTTTGTTGTTGCGGCAATTGATAAGCACCTGAGGAATGGCATCATTAGAAAGATGTGAAAATATGGAAAATAAAATAACTAAAAGCAATGTTTACAAAACTAGACGCACCCCTTGAACTTGGTTAGATATCAAAGAACAAAACATAGACCAGTAACTAATAATTGTGGATAGAGCAAGTAATAATTGAGGATATCCATGGAAGTCATCAGCGACTATTCTTTAAAGTGCAATTCCTACCCCATAATCCTTCAACCAAATTTTAAAGTTCTACAATAATTTTGTGTTCAACCAAATTTGAAAGTACAATAATTCTGTTCAACCAAATTTTCCGAAACTAATCTTACCTGAGTGTTATTCTTGACGCTCATCATTAAAACAGAAAGGGGTCCTGTGTTGAATTCCTCTTCCTCAGTCTTGCCACCCTGCCAACAGATATGGGTCAGTCAAATGCATAAAATGGTTCCTCAAAGCAACACATTCAGCAGAAGGTCAAAAGGAAGCATGATATGAAGATTAATAGACTGATGAAGAAAAGTTTAAGATTTACTAGTCTAGTTTTGGTAAGCAGAGACACATTCTCATATAACCAAGTAGGAAGCATCATATAACTAAGTAGGATGCACTATCATAAAAGGTAAGCTCATAGAAGATGCTAAGTTCAAAAGTGGTAAAAAGAAAACATCATCATGACCTAATTCTCCATATCTTTAGATATGATACTCCATTTTGTTTTCCGATGGACACAAATGATCCCACACATACGCACTCGTTTAGTAAATCCTCCCAATGCCTATACCAGGATTTCATAGCTTACAATTTCATCATATGATCCAACCTACTTTAGGTGTAAGCTTTTGTCTCCATCATAACTCAGAACTTTTCTCAATCTCTAAGAAAATGGCAATGATGAGCTGTATGCCTTTCAGGAATTTACATACCCAGACACTACCCCGTCAATTTATGCAACAACTAACCATTAATTACAATACGTCCAACAAAATTTTAACAAAGGTCATGTAACAGCAGCTAGACATACTCCAAAAAGACAGAACACAAGCACATAACATAAAACCATCATGGATAGGTTTAATCAAAAGTATAAAAATTCATAGAGAAGTAAAAAGATAACTCACATTAGTATCCTCTTCCATAGGCCGACTGCAAAGAAGAAAAACAAAACCAACATTAGCAACGAAACAACAAAGAAACTGAAATTTCTTAACTTGTAACCACTACAGAGACAGACCTAAAATTCTTGACAACCAAAAACATAATTAAACCAATGAAACGTGCTTCATACAATAAAATCTACTAAAACCTAGCTTTAACCCTAGCCAGCCCAAACGATACCGAAAAAAATCAAGTTACCCCCAAATCAAAATCTCACATGAACTACAGAGAAGACATAATAACGGTGAATGAAGATGAACAATGTATAGAAATAGAGAGAAACATACCTCATGTTGAAAGTAGGATGAGATGAAATTTCTAGGGTTTATTGCTGTAACCTAAAAAAAAAAAAAAAAAAAAAACGGTGGTTAGAAAAAGTGACTGCAACGAAAAAACCATGAATCTAGTTGAAGTGTAGATAATAATCACATCATAAGAAAGAAACCTGACGGAGTGTTGAGGTTTTAGGGTTTTTGCTTCTTCTCCCGACTCCAACTTTTGATTCGCTTCTTCGGACTGGAAAGAGAGAAAAAAAAAGCGACGAAACGGGACTGAGTGAGACTTATTATATATATATATAGGACTTCATGGGCCTCTTAATGGGCTTCATGATCCAAATTCGACCACTAAGAGGCCCCTGACCTTACGTCCACTTAGAATCATTTTTTCTCTCTGTTGAATTTCCATTTTCATCTCAGTCAGTGCCACAGATGCATTAGGATGTCTGTCACTTGCAAAACCGATATCCCAGTCTGGCGCAAACCATCATTCTGAGTTCAGACGGAGACCATTGTTGTTTTGACGAAAGACCTTTAGGTAGTTTTGGCTATTCCAAGCATTAGTGCCATGACCATACAGAATTTGGTTCAATGCGACTCTTGCTGTAATCGACTAACACAGAACTGCATTGTTAGCATTTCCATGCTGGACTTTTAAGACTTGCAAGTTTTAGAATGTGCAGCTTCATTATAATAAATGTCTTTTACCAGACGTGTATATTCAATTAACTGAAACTCGCAAAACCCGATGAAATATATGCCTTACCAACCAACCAAAATTGCCAGACCTGGCAATGATGGTTCATGAACACAGCAAATGAGATTTTCCAGTTTTTCATTTACTCTTCAGTATGTTATGTTCCTGAAAACCTATTAACAAAGCCAAGTATTCCTGATGCAGTTACCAAAATCAGTCATGGAATTCCTTATAAAGAAAACTAAAGTTCCACTTACACAATCTTACAAGAGACGAACATGAAAATCTAGTCTACAGTTCAAAGGTTGGAACTTGATCTACGCCAGCTTACATGGCCTTGTAGGTAGTTCTCTGAACTACAGGTCTTTTTCTCTCCTTTTTGCCCAATATGACACTAAGTTTTCTACCTCTGAGTTTATCTTCAAGTACAGAACCCTTCGAGTATTGATAACATGTGACAGATTAAGGTTTACTCACAAAAAACCTCGCAGACATGTCTTTGAACTCTGACAAACTAGTGGAAATGAAATCTTAGTGTAATAATGCCTTGTAGAATGATGATACATGCGAGCAGCTTTAATGAAGACGGCAAATTTAGACCATCCTCCTGCAGGATATCACGTAAGTAATGTTTCAGAATGAATATCAGAACTTGTTTCTAAACTTATACAAAGCATGCCAATAAAAGGGTGTGATTGTTGTCCTTAAAATGTCGAACCTTGAAGTTTGGTAATGAAGCCTTAAGCCGTCGAGCTTCATCTACACTTGGTAATCCTTTCCACAAAAATACAAGTATATAACAGGTTTCAAAGATACAGAACTTGGATGTGAAATTGATAACGAGAGCTATCCATTTAAACAGATTTGCAAGAACAGACACCTTGCAAGCACTAGCACTTCAGCACTGATGCCATGTAGACAAGAATTCGCATAAGCTGCTGCAACTTTCAAAAGCTTTAAATTCGACGCAAAGCGAAGAACCTTAACAGGGTATTTCCACAGAAGAGTTTCCTTCAGTATGATAACCCCAAACCCTTCAGGCAAGCTATATCCTCACCAAATAAAAGGTGATGTTCATTTATTTATTTTTACAAGGAAGAAGTTCTTTCAACAACAGATTGTTAGTTTTTTTATTTTCCAATGGACAAGGAACCTAGAGACTCAAGGTAACAACAGATTGTTAGTTCTTTCAACAACAGATTGTTAGTTCTTACAGATATACATGGTAACAAAGTAGTCAGGTTTCCCAACATTTTTCAAGTCTTTGTGCAAGAGGAAGGCTTTCTTTAATATTGACTATTGCCACCTTCATCGCGACACCTGAAATGACAATTCAGAGTTACACACAAACAATTAAACAATGCCGTGGTTCAGAGCTTTCAACAGAGAATTCGTGAAATTCTAGAGAAAACATAAAAAGCGATAACGCTGTTGTAAGGATTCGAGGAGAAGAACACGTACCTGCAATAACGCTAAGAAGGTATATAAAGATAATACGGAAGCTATCAGGCAAAATTTATAAGATAGGGAGCAGAGGCTGCAAGCCTGCAAGGCTGACCTGCCAAATGATGTTGCTGAACCACACAGAAGTCGGTTAACAATTCAGGATGCTAACAAAAGAAAAATACTTGTTGAAGTATGGAAGTGCTAACATCCTCCAATGGAATCCCCAACTAAATAAATTGGTTTATTTGGAGATGAAGCATGTTCAACCCTTGCAGTTATTTTCGATGATTTCCAGCAGCCCTTTGGATAGGGAAAATATGCAATTAGAAAGCATTGATGGAGTTATGGAAAAAAAATAGTCTAACATTAGCAGAGAGTGATCTGTAAGCATCACTATCTAACCTCTTTCTTCTAGTGATAAACTATACGAATTCAATAAGGTAGCTATAGATACCATATAGGGCTCAGCAAACATTTTGCGGAAAACACGTAATCAGCAAGTATCAATAGATTCAATACCTTCAAGTGGTACATCAATAGATTCAATACCTTCAAGTGGTACATATGCAAACACCTAACTTCACAAACCCTGCATGCATAGCATGAAATGGAAGTCTAAAGTTGTGTATGTTGTACAGTAAAACTGCTTAACTATTACCTGATGTGCGACTCGTAAAAGCGCAAAATTGACCTCCAACCCGACATCCAGATTCAAAAGTTCCATGTAAAGGTGAGTTGGAAATAGAAGAAGCAAAGAACGTTATAGTTGGGGCCATGACTTTGCCTCATGGAAACTGACTAGTACAAAAAGCTTAAATCTTCTCTCTATAGGAAACTGAACTAGGGAGCGAAGCAGGTTTCTACTCAAAGTATAAAAAACCTATAGAAGCTTAAAATGTTATAGAATCTAGAACAGATATAAAGAACCTATAGAAGCTTAAAATGTTATAGAATCTAGAAGAAAGTAATCACTTAAAGATCCCTAACAGCAACCAATAAAGAACAGTTGCGGATGAACAAGTTCCGAATATAACAATAGCAACAACTGATATATGATCAAACTAAGATCCCTACAATATAAGTGCAGCAGGTACAATAGTGTAACAAGTAGTTAGAAATAGTGGCATCGAGTCCCCGACACAGTCACGTGGTACCTTATGGATCACAGCTTTTTATTTTATTTTAAATTTTGAGTTCAGATATGTTACAGTTGAGGCAATGGACTTTGCTGCAAGCAAACTGACTTCCAAAAAGGCTGGAATCTTTATAGGTCCAACTTCAAAGATACAGCCCAACAATACCATACACTGGAATCGGACAAAACAATACTATTCAATTTAATACTAAACTACCAAAACCTAAGATTTCAATGAACATGTTCAAATTACAAAGTAACTGAAATAAGATCACATATAGATCCCTGCAATATAATGTAACATGACAAATAATATGGCAACAGATGAATGACACAAAGAGAACATTTATCAGAAGAGTGCTAGAGACAAGAGTTAAAACACCAAAATAATCTACTTGAATAAAAGGGATAATCAGGTAAAGTATATTAAAAAGGGTGGCATTTAGCACATGTTCCCTTATCCTTCTGCAAGGACCATAGTATTGATGAAATGATATGAAATCTATTTCATCATCTGATGATAAATATGTCATCCTTCCACAGGTCCAAGAGTGAACCACACATGGTTCAACTAGAATCAGGCACACACCCACATATATAAAAGATACAAAGTAAAAAAAAAGAAAAGAGAACTCATCATTCCACCGCGAATCAAACTATTACAGAGATGAATTCCATGAGAATAATATTCAATCAAAAAGCATATATATATAGTTAAATATCAATGGCAAGGAGGGTCTAGTGTGTGTCTACCCAGGAAAGAATTGGATGAAAAGAAACCAAATTTACTAAACAAATGTGCAACTAATACAGCTAAATAGTGTAGAGTTGCTTGTGACCAATTTTTCTACCTGGATAGTTGAAGAGTGTTATCATCTTTTACGCTTGACGTCCAACTAAAGCCTGATAAGGCTTATACTTTCCCTGCCATGAGGAAATTCGTCTCTTCAACAACTTGAGTGCCTCCAACTCCTCCTTCCCAAAGTTTCTAGTAGGAGAATCAAACTTCAACTCAATTGGGCACAGATCAGCAAACATCTCCAAATCAGATTTGTTCGCTTTCATGATGAATGTCGCAGAGGTATCTTCCAGAACAGGCTGTTCCACAGAGTGGCGGTTCTCACTAGTGAATGATGTTGGTTTATAAAAGACCAGTGACTTTACCTCTTGGAAAACACTAGAGTTCTCGTCCATGTCATCATCAAGAGAAACAGCATGGGAGTCGAGTAACTCAGCAGAAGAGCCTGGCAAACCCATAATGTTGGCCACTCTCATGATCTCATTGCATTGGTGAGTTGATGAGAATTCATTTTTGTCCGCAGCTGATGTGCCCATCTCATTTTCTACCTTGTGAAGATTGACTAGAACCGGAAGAGGAAGCACTGGTCCCAAAAGATCATCACCAGGCTGCACTTTTTGGGACTCCTTATTTCTTCTCGAAGGCTTCCTCAATAAAAATGGTGGCAGCTGAGGAGACTTCGGAATACGTAAGGAGTCCATGGACACTTCCTTAAAGTGCAGTTTAATTTGCGGGAGCTCTGGATACGAAGAATACCCTAGCTGTAAAGCACCAATGGATAGGCCAGTCCACATTCTACTTACAGCAATCTCATTTATGCTCATTGGAACACTAACAGAAGTTAAAACCTTAACAATATCAGGCAGTGACCCAATCTGATCAACACTAGCAGCCTTCAAATGGTCATGCAAATATTTGTACTTTTCTTGAGTATATGACTGCATACAACCAGAACCCTCCTTCAAGACTTTTGCAAGAAGATCACCATGTAAATAAGGAAGGAGATAATCTAGTTCCCAGTACTTCATTTTCTTACAAATATCACCTCTCTGAAACAAATCCATACGAAAGTCTTCATCCAGTGATTCAGCTGGTTCCAAATGCTCTATTGCAGATGGTTTGTCAAACTCCCAAGAAGCATTGTACATCTGTGACTCAATCTTCCCAGAGGGCAACAACCTAATGAGTCCAAAACTGCCGCCAACACCACTTTCAAGATGGATGTCTAAGAGATCTTCAGTGATGACGCAGAAGCCCATGATTTTTCTCTTGGGACGCCTTGCATTTGATAACTCCTCTTGTATCAGGCAATCACCACTATAGCATCGGGGACCGGACAAAGATAGATACGAAGGATGCCCCCATGCATATAAGGTGTGGCATAAGTCTGCAACTATAGAAGCCACTGATTTAGGTGGAGCTGGCAAAGGAGGCCCATAGAAGAAAAAACCAAAGTCATCATCCAAAAATGACCCCAGCAAAATGGCAAAACCAGATTGAGTGGCCCATTGATATTTGTCACGGTCTACCTTGGACCTTAGTTCAGAAAGTTCGAACACCTGCATATAAGTTGGTTTGTAATCAAGATTGTGAAACCATTGTAACACAGGAGATAGTGGCTTTCTGGTGTCTATGAGATATAGGCCATATTTACTTGCTATACTGAAATTGAAACCTCCAGAACCCGCTCTACAAAATGTAATGAATTCGTCAGGCTCATGCGAGTCAGCTAACAACTCCTCGGGTCCAGCTAATTGCGCGTCAGCAAACAACTCGATCTTTGCTAGAATGCTTGCAATATTCTTGTCATGAAACCTCGAATCAACTTGGTAAACAATATCTGAACAAGCAATGACAAATATCCGAGGATGCGCACCAAATTCACAACTCAACCATCTTGTATCTGAAGTTAATGTACCCGAATCTGAATCCTTCCATTCAACATCTAAACTAGTTCTATCAGGAAAGAGACCCCAATCAAATAAGATCAGTTCACCACTATCTAACAAAACAAGACTTTCATAATTCACATGTGGATTCCAACAAGCATGAAGAACAGAAGCAGAGAACTGCTCGGAACCCAAGTTAACCAATACATGTTGATCTTCTCTACGATCCCAGTCAATCTTAAACCAATGGACAGAGTGGGTTGTACAAGCTGACAAATAACCTAGAGTAACAACAGAAGGTGGTGGTGGAAAACCCATACGAGAAACAAAATTAGCAGGCTTCCAAACTGAATTAACCATAATCTTAACAATCACACCGCAATCGCAGTCTGATGCATCATATATTTCTGGTATTTCATCTATTTTCAGGGATAATTTAGCATGCCCAAGTTTATGGAGATTATCCCCAGTAGGGAAGAAAACCAATATATCATTGTCAGGACATTTGATATAACCAAGATTATTGTTAGAAGAGAAATCATCAGACTTAACTTGAGTAGTAGATGGAGATGAAGATAATGTTCTTCGGGTTCCAGGAGAAGGGCTAAATAGAAGCGGACCGATTGTAGATTGTACTACAGATTCAGGTAAAAGAAGAGGCGCACAAGGGACAGAGCCGATAGGGAAGTACGCTTTCCAGTCTTCAGAGAAATCCATGAGTCAGAAAGATTAATGGAATTCAAAGAAACAATCTGAACCAACAATATAAAACCAATTGTGAGTGGTGGGCTTTGAATTTTGAGCATAAAAAAAAAAAAAACTAAAATTTTTAGACAATGGAGAAGAGAAAAAAAAAATGAAACCCATATATAAAAAAACAACTAATCTGATAGGATGATCTTGAATCTTGATGATATAATAACCTTCTTCACTAAATTTCAGCGAATGCTGAAAATGGTAATCTCCGCGTGATAGATTTTAGAGAGGAAAGAGTTAGATTTTGATTCAGAGAAAAGAGTTTCAGCCACCTGGAAGAGAACTGCCGCTTTTTTTCTAGGGTTTTTGTAAAGAAGGAAGAGTGCGAGGGGTATAAGAGTGGACTGTGGTGGACTGTGGAGAGGCGCTTTTGTCGACTTAGTTGACTACTTAAAGTAACACCTCCTTCGGGGGGAGAATTGGAAACTTAAAAATTCAGTTAGGGGTAATTCGAAGAATTGGATGCCAAGGAATTCAATTCGAATCCTGAAAATTAATTTTCGGTTGAGATAATTCAATTAATAATGAAAATCTATTATTTTTGATTCCTAGGAAATAAAATTCCTGATTACTTAGAATTCATTTGCCTCGCTCGGTTCAAGAAATTGGGTTCATTCCCTAGGATTGGATTGCCCGGTCTCCAATAACTTGAAACCAATACCCTGTAATACTGGTTTCAAGAAATTGGGTTCATTCCCTAGGAATTGGATTTCCTAGTCTCCAATTCCTTAAAACCAACACGCAGTAGAACTGGTTTCAGCCAAAAAAGAGTTGAAATAGAACCCACAATAAGAACAAGCGTTATGAAATGAGAACACTCATTGCGTTTAGTGTTGGTAGTTGGTTCAATCCACGTGCGGACAACTGTTCATCAAAGTCTAGTCTTTTCAATGTCAATTGGACCAGTTTAGGTCGTTCATCTTGAATTTGTCTTGGGATGTATTAGAGTATAATTATAATCGTTAATGTATAACGCGTGTACACCTTTTCTTGATGGGCTTTGGTTGTTGATCTTCCACGCATCCATCAGGTTGACACGTGTAGGGTGGTGATCCAGTACCTATAATATTGTTTTCCTTCAAAATTGTAATCGCTTTGACGGCTTCACCACAATCAATTATCGTTCCCACCAAATATCTAATCTCATCCTTGATAGAATTTTCATATACAAACAAACGCAATTGCATTACTAATATTTTTTTTTATTGCCTCGAAGATTGCATTATTACTCATGTAAATAATATATTCTAGAGGATCGGGCTTCTCTATGCCAATGTGTTAGATCAGGAGAAAACCTAGCTATGTTTATACTTTAGAAATAATTTTGTTCCACTTCTCATGTTCCAAAATAATACCACGTGTCCTATTAAAAAAATAAAATAATAATACCACGTGATCTGCATGTATTTACAATCCCTCGTGGAATTTGACAACTCCCTAAATAATACCTTAACTTGTTCTCACGACCACCTTATTATATGTTGGATCATGAAAATTTGAATTTTCATTAGAGATGTATGGTGGTGTATTATATTATCATGACTTAAAGTTTGAGTGAAAGCAAACTTCAAATGAGAAATGCTTTCACCGTGTTCACTTGAGGGCCCAGTTTCTTATTAAAGATTATTAGTAGTCTACAAAGCGTACATAGTATCAATGCGGTAGTTTAACCAGACCAGATTAAGAAAAACGATTCTAATTCGTCAAAACATAGGATGTTGAAGAAAATTGAATAAGAGAGCTACATGAGATGCGTATGCTGAGGTGGTCCTGCGGGCACATGAGGTACCAAATCATGAATGAATATACTCGCAGGAAACTTGGGGTAACATTAATTGGAGACATGCTCACCCAGCATCGGTTGTGCTGGTTTGGGCATCTTCAGGCAAAAAAAGTCGGATGCACTTATTTGCACATGACACGTCAAACGTCTGGAAGAAATTATGAAGCGTATAGTTCGACCGAAGCTGACCTTAAATAAACTGGTCAAATGGGATCTGAGCCGGTGGAACTTATCAGAAGAACTGGCGCTGGACAGACGTGCGTGGAAAGCAGCGATTCACGTGAAAGAGGTATGCGATTTGAACTTGGATATAGAGGACTCACCCTACAACCAGCGAACGTGTAAAACCATCCTAGTAGAATTGTGAAAGAAGACCTCCTTCCCCCCCTCTAGACTCACCCTACAACCAGCGAACGTGTAAACCATCCTAGTAGAATTGTGAAAGCATACCGCCACCCCCACCCCGTAGCTCTGCAGCTAGCAGGATTGTGAAGCGGAGGACCCCCCCACCCCCTCGTATCCCTGCAGCCTGGGCAGGGATAAAGTGGGTGCACTCACTCTGTTGGTTGTGAATACGTAATTCCTTTAGAAGCGGTAAACCCACTCGTTATACCAAACCAAACCCCTAATCATACCTATGTGAATTGTGTCGAGCCTCTGACAAGTTGGCGTGAAAATTTGTTATATTTTTATGAAATAAAATCTCTGGCCCACCCTCACTTGCTCGGGAAAAATGGCTCTATTTTCGTTTAGTATAACTTGCCTTCCTGGTGTTTAACACACTAACACATAAGTAGGTTTTTCATTTGTTTTCCATTTCTATGATCTGAGTTTGTGGAATGAATGTAAATTACAATTATTTTTAGAGTAGTATTTTTTATTTTTCCAAACTCCCTTTTAAAGAATAAGAAGTGCTAGCATACAACACCTTAATAAGATATACACTACAACATCTACATCCACTGGGTGCAACTCTTAGCAAAAGGGTAATGTGACATATGCATTCTATGATCAACCGCATGAAATAGGGTGTTGTAGCGTCCATTATATGCTAGGATTTCACTTGTATCATTTCTAAAGTTTCAGAAAACTATAGATATAACATCAAGTAACATTTTCAGCAATTTTAAAGGCTAGCAAATGGGTTTTATGTTCAACGGTTTGGGTGAAAGTCAACAACAAACATGTACTAAATTTTGTAACCAATAAAATTGATATGGATATTTCAACCCTCCACCCCTTCATGTTACTAGATCAGTTTTTATAGGAAGCTGACAAGCTTGAACATAATAGAGTTTGCAATTATAGTTAGTTATGTATTTTCTTGGTCCAGTTTTAGAAATCGCCCTAATCCACTTTCATCTTTTCAGAGGTACATTTGTCATTTTATAAGTTCTTGGTTGCAAAAAAGGCTGAACCGTCATTCTCAATCTCCAAGAGGACGAAATCCTATCCTGTACAAGCCACCTTGACACTTCTATTAGTTTCGATATTAATAAAAAGGTTCAGGACCATATTGATAGTTTTATCATGGGTAAAGACGCTTAACTTCCACAACTTTCTTGTGACGACATACATATTGCCAGTTATAGAAGACAACTCATTGGGTACTGATGGATAACAAAAAAGTCATATGATCCTGAAGAATTATGAATGTAATTTTATCTTTTTAGTTAGTTTTAATTCTAGTAAATTTTTTTGACAGTTGTACTCTTTTCTTCGTCGGGGTCTTCCCACTTTGGGTTTTCCTTGTCAAGGTTTGAATGAGGTTTATGGAGTCTTTCCATTTACTTTTTATATTTTCCCTTTGAAGCTGGTGTTTTGGGAGCTTATTGGAAGGAGACATATCCCTATCCAGGGCAAACTCTAGTGATCTTTTAAGCATCTATAGTTGGTTTTTATAAGATGTATAATTATTAAAAACCTAGCTGAAATAGTATAAGAAATTCGCATCCGTTTGTCTCCTTAAATCCTCACTTCTTGTTATAGATATTTTACTAGGAATAACAGAAAACCTAATGAAACTCGATCTCTTGAGTAGTTAACAACATAATGATAGCATTCAACAATTACAAAACTTGCATATTCTTCTCAATCATCTACTTTTTGTAACTATAATGTTCATGCTCATCAATATTACAATACTAAATTATGTTTGTTATTTTCCTCATGGAACGTAGCCCGAAATAATTGTAAATCCAATTTTTGTAATCCCAAGTTATTTTCTTAGACAACATATTTCATAATTGAACAAAGTTGCTGATATACGGTATGCCAATGTATTTTTTTTATTATTGAAATTGAAGATATATTAAATTTCTTAATGATATATTTTTTTTACGACAAATAAAACTTATTCATCAACAATAAGGAAAGACGGTAAGAAACTAGTTGGAATCCTAGCAACAAGCTGGGCTCCAACCCCTTTCTGTATAACAATCCCTAACCTATGAAAAAAGAAATTACATTTCCTTGCACGAACTCTGAATGAAACTTATTTATTTATTTTTGATCAGATGCCAATGAACTATGAATGAAACTCTGAAAGGAAATAAAAAACTATTACACGAAACATTTCACATATATATGTGATTATGCTTTTTCTAATTTTCAACATTTTTTTTTTCTGACAAAAAAGAAAGAAAAAAAACTAATTAAGCATATGAAAATTCAGAAGAAGAAAAGAAAAAAAACTAAGTATTGCCCCTAAAACTGCGGCCAACTATTATAAAATTACATTTGCCTTAGGGGGAATATAATAACTATATACACAAATCAGAGTAATCAATCTGCACGTTGTAACAAAAAGAGGAATCCTGAGTTCTCCCAGATTACTGGTGGCAGATCAATGTCTAGTAAGATGAGTATGAGTATTGTTCCATCAATTTGGAGATGTCATCGGCAGAGAATGGTATGCTGCATTCGAGAAAGTGAAAGATGAGTAAGAACAGAAACATAAAATTGTTGTAGAACTTCGTTAAATAGTTGTTGTAGAAAAACAAGGAAAATACTACCTTGAATCATCGTCTAGTAAGAATGAACCGCTGATGTCATCGTTTGAATCCTCAGTCAACATCACTCTCATACTTGAGATAACCTACCAACAGAAGTATTTTATATTTTTATTCAAAAGGTACTAAAATGATTAAGAATTAAGACAGTAATTCAACCAATCCATTGATGCTCACATCCGATGTGACACTATAAGAGATTAATTATGATAAAAGATATTTGAATATATTTTGTTTAATGAAGAAAATAAACAAAATAAAGAAGGAGATAAAGGATAATTATTTTCCAAATAAAGAAAATGGTGACTTCATGATGAGATATTATTTGACACATGGCACATTCTTATTTAAACCATTTTGTGTTGTCCTAACACATGACGCATTCTCATAGGGTCAATGATGTGGTAATGGATATGAAAAAGGAAAGTGGTTTCCTTTGAAAACTATAAATACTGGTTGAAGAAGATGAAAAAGGAGACGGCCAAGAGCCGAGAGCCAACAATAGTTTTTAGATATTATTTATTTTCTTCTTTTTGTTCTTTGTAATAATGGAGAGCTAACCCTCTTCACTGGGGTTGAAGATGAAACCAATTCTGATGTGTAAGAAACTCAGGTATCATCTAATAAAATATTCTTTTGGATTAAATTGTTATTAATTTCTCTTCTAAAAAGCTTCATTTTTTAAAACCGTTTTGGATAGTCTTCGGCTATTGATATTTTATAAGCGAAGGAAATTATACCATTTTGGGTTTACAACTGTAGCATTCTTTTATTTACTATAGTTTATTTATTTTCTTAGTTTTATTAATATTATTATTCTTATATTATAATAATTTAATTAGGAATTTAGAGATAACAATTATTTGGGCCCTGTGGAACGAACCCGTATTCTGCATACTATCTCATCGATAGCCGTGCACTAGCGGTGTTATAATTAAATCACATCAGCGCGTCCGTAACTGAATGCTATGACGGTTTAATAAGGTCTCAACTACATTCCAGTCCGAGGTATTGATAGTAGGCTAGAGTCTATAGCGGCATAATACAGTTTGATGTTCAAATCTGGACTAGGTCCCAAGGTTTTTCGGCATTTGAATTACAGTTTGATGTTCCAATCTTGTCGGATCCCAGCCGATCAAGATGTGTCCACAAAATTCACAAGATATAAAAACTAATTAGATAAATCTTCTTCGTTTTCAAATCTTTAATTATCTTAAAGTACCTGTACACAAAAACTTGAATCCTCTTGTGATCAATCACGCACAGAATGGAGTCTGGTAACAATGGATTATCACAAGATGGCTTTAGATCTAACAACTATTCTAAAGATCCCATTGATACTTTGATCTAGTTTGACTGAATCTTATGTCAGAAGAGGAGGCTCTCAAGAATAGTCAAACTAGGTGCAATCAAAGTTTCAACCACCGTTAGTCAATCAAATCAATATTCGAAAAATAAAATAAAAATGCAATTATCTAGTTTCCCCACCAACGGTACTCGTAGAGCTTCTTGATCCCACAGAAGTCTTTAAACTAGCGGCCGTAAGAGATTTCGCATAATTATGGTACTTTCCTTTCCGGATAGACGGCTCCACCGGAAACAACACAAACGAATTTTTCCTGGCTCTTAGAATAGTTTGCAGGAAATGCAAACTCAACTATTTATAGACCTAGGTCTTATCACTGCTCTAAACATATTTAGGGTTTGTAAGTATCGCCCTGGTTTATCTAAGCTTCGTTTCATGTGGTGTAATTGAAATCTAGGATTCCTATTGTTGTATAATTTTTTGGTATATGATAGTGATTCACAAGCAGAGCCGATCCTGTGTGTATTAGGGCCCCGTGCAAACTTAATCAGGGGGCCTTTTTATGGTAATCCCCCCCTGTACAATTAACAATAAGAAAAATGAGACTAAGACGATTAATATATATATATCGATAGATAACATAAACATACCAAATTTTATACATTTATAAGCATTGGTTTTTATACATGCTGTCTAATTCAACACAAAGAACGACATAAAAAAAGATTATCGAATGTTTCCCGTATCTCTATAAATGGCTTCGAGTTATTTTAGCTTTGAGTTAGTTAACCGATATCTTTGTACCTGAAAGACATATAAAGTTGTTAGCAAAACAAGAACACAAGCTGAAGGTTTAAGAAAATTAGTACCAAATACTAAATGCTGGCAAACCAATCAACTCATTTTGGATTTAGAACCAAGATAATTGTACTGAATTTCATTATATTTAATTCTTTTTCTTTTATCATCAGATTCCACTCGGCAATCATCTCAATCAAATCTAAAAAGTTTCTGTTACTATTTTCATAAACTTCGAAAAGCCAAATTATGAATGCTAAGATATTTAACAACATAAATAATAATTTTCAATACTTGTTGCCAACGGTCTCTATTTTCATTAGTCTGGTGTTGAATATGCAAATAAATTGTATCATTTATCCCTGGTCTCTCATGGAGGTCCAACCAAACTTTCATGCCAACATTGTGCTCTTTACTAACCTCATGCTTACTAAGACTTTGACTAAGGTGAATCCAATCATCATACCTTCAAACCACATATACAAGAATTATTTTTAAACAACTTACAACAAAAACAAAATGCTTTATCGAACTCTATTGAATATACAAATTAAAACATTTTCTATCATGTTCTTCACGGCTAGGTAAAACTCTAGTGTAACAGGATGAAGAAAAGTATGTTGATCGACTGATTAGGAGGAAGAGTAGAAAGTAAATGAAAGTAAGAGTTATATAAGTAAAATTGGACTTAAACACTGTGCTTGAAGAAAGGCCCTGTCCTGAGATGAGCCATGTGCGTCGCACCTCCTGCACCCTCTCAAGCCCGGATATGTTCACAAAAGAATTGAAATTTTCGTTTCCTGTGGTGTAATTGAAATCAAGGGTTTCTCTTGATTTTCAACTGATTAGTAAGCTCTTAACATGGTGTAATTGAAATGATTGCCTTTGTAAGTTATACCTTTGAAAAATTTGAGTGTAATTTTATGTAAATCTTTCGATTGGGTTAATAATTAATAGACTATACACATATATAATTTCAAAATTAGATTTTAGCTATGTATCTATGTGATTGAGAAATAGACGAGACGAACAACAAATTTTCATTTTTTTCTTTTTGTTTATGGATTTTAAATCAGTAGAAAACTAATGGAAACTGGAACATTGGTTGGAGGCCATGCGTGTGTTGCTACAGGTCATGGGTTTGAAACTCCACGCTCCCTTAGTTAGTAATGATGCTAGTAGTGGTGTTGGTATCTTTATTTTTCTTAAATTAGGTATTGCTATTAAAAAAGGAGTTGGACCCCAGCTTGTTGCTAGGTTACCAACCAAAAGTATGTAATTTTCATTTATCTCCATCAATTTAATGGAAACCGTCACCGAACTGGACCGATTCAGCTCGGTTTTACACCAAACCGTTTCTTGGTCGGCCCGGTCACAGTTTCAGTTTTGAGAACCATGGCTGGCTCGGTGGACGGTTTTGGCAAAAAACCGAACCGACCGACGGTTGGGCAGGTGCAGCCCTAGTCACAACACGACTTTGCTACCCATCTACCGATTCCTTACACCATAAAAATACACCCCTACGTGTCATAGATCACAACCGTAGATGAGAAATGGTGGGTCTAGGAGAGCTTTCGGGGGACCAATAGGGGGAGGGCACATAGGCGGGGTACTTTTTTGGTGCAAGGATTCGGTAGATTTGTAGCATTTTCGGTCACAACACCAACAAAATGCTGTACCTGACCATTAATACTGAGTCAGGTTATGGAACATCTAAACTTTCATTAGCAGTTGAAATCAAAAGGGAAGATGAATTAACCAACTGGGCTATCCCCAGTTGGCTAGGGTCGAACTCTCGAGTTGTTAGGTTTGAGGTTGTGTCAAAAAAAAAAAAAAAAGGGCCAAAAGGGTAACTACATTTATCTTCGTTTTCCCCAAATTACTGATAACTGCAGTAACATGAAGTCTAATTAACACACCGTAATTTGATTTTGTTTTGTTAAGATTTGGGGATTTTAACAAATTTTGGGTTATAATAATTTTATTGTTGTAAATTAGGTTTGTTGTTGATGGAATATAACATGTTTTTCTTAAATTAGGTACATCAACTGTTGCTACATGAACTCTAATTCTAATTTTCTAATTTCTATGTTGTATTACTAGGTTATTATGAACGACTGAAACTCATTTGACTTGTCATTATGTTTTTTCAGGAAGGTTGTCAAAAGGAATTTTAGCTTAATTGTATTGAATGACAGTCTGAAGGGTAAAAAATTATATTGTCGTGATGTTCTTGGTGCTATTTTTAGCTTTGATAAGTTTAAACAAATGGTAAAGAGTAACTTGAGGTATAATATGGGTTTGCCTGCTAAAATTAGTGTGGAGATTTTTTGGGACAATGATCGGATTGAATGTGAGTTAGATTTCTTTGAAATGTGGAGATATGCTGTGGAAGATAAGGATGGGTTTGTTACATTACATGTTGATATTATTGGTGGTGGTGTAGATATGGATGGTAGTACTAGTGGTCAGGGGCGGAGGCAGCCCTATGCAAGGGTTGGCAGTTGCACCCCCTTAATTTTCAAAATGTGATGTCGTTCTTTCAAGCCCCAAAAGGAAAAAAAAGCCATGTTTGCATACCCTAAAAACCCAGACCAAAAGCAACTTGTTAACTTGCTTTTCTTGGTTCCATTATATGAGAAACATAACAACTAATTTAGTTCTAAAAACCAAACGTAAGTGCCGCTGATGATGTGATTACTTTCTTCTCTCGATTATATCACCAGATTTGGAGCTTGGTACCATCTAATTCTTTCTTCTGATCGTTATCATCTAGTAAATTAAATCATCGGGCCATGTACTCCAAGTGTTGGTTGTAATGTCCCAAACAATTCTTGTTTATTAGGTGTGATTTCTGATTGTGAACATTTGATGCCACTTAATATATTTCCCCGGATGGAATTCATCTACATGAGTGTCATTAAATCTTGTCTCTTTCTTCTCAATTCACTTTCAAAAGTTTCATACAATGGAACGATCATGTGTTTTGCGGATGACGAAACTAGAAGTATCTTGAGAATTCTTTTATTTGGTAAGAACCTGTAGTATGCTCATTCTTTTACCCTGGTCATGTGCGGCTTGAAACTAACCACTGACAATTTTGTTTGGTTGCAGTTGCCGAGTAGAGCCTATTTTATTTTCATTTGCTCCACCATTCATTATAAAATTCGCTGATGACTGGAATTTAAGTTATACATTTAGGGTAGACATGAATGCTAAGATACACTAGATTCATTGCAATTACCCACTTGGAAAATAACTTTGAAGTCTGTTACAGTAAGGTTATTGCAAATCGAGTTTGAATGCTATCTATCCTAGTTAGTTATCTACCAACACTATTTATAGTTGCATATCTTTGAAATTTATATTTATAGATGAAAATGAAACATATATCCCCATTTAAGACCTCGTACTGGTTGAGGTTGCACCTCGAGTCTTGTAGCAGTCGTACGTTTTATTAGATGGTTTTTATTTTGTTGGAATGTCTTCTTTTGCTTTATTAGTTGGTTATCGTTTGTTGAAGTATTGAAGATTTTAGAGCTCGGCCGTTTTGACAGAAATTTCTGCGCAATTTTCTGTTCTTGTTAACGAATGCTAAGAAAATCAGTCATGGACTTTCTGGGATGCCGCCCACTTCTACAAGTGAGAATCATTTGCTCAAATAAATTGAATTGGCGTATCATTAAACAGGAATTACAGAAGATCTTATGTTTTATTCGCCTTTTCTTTTTGTTTTAACTTTCGACTAGCAGTAACAAGGAGTTCAACACAATTGGGACGCTAATATGCGTACGCTAAATGAGAAAGGCGTACACTACATTGCTGAATGATGATGCATTTGTTTTCCTTTCCACCCACAGAGATATCTTCCATGCGTCCGTGTCTTTTGTTGTTGCTTGTCTACTTCAATGATTTCCGAGGGATGCTCAGACGTCGGAGGATTCTGATGAACTGGGCCGACAGTGGCGGTGGTGGTAGTAGTAGTATTGAAGAATGTATGATCACCATTGCTACTACTGAAGTCAACAGTACGTTTCTCGAGCCAAGAGAAGATGTCAGAAAAGACAGTCTCAATGTTGTGGTCAGGCTCTCCAGATGTGAGAGCATGCCACATTCCAGGGTATAACTTGAATGTCTTGTCTTTGCTACCTGCTTGCTCGTACAATGCTCTACTCACTCCTGGATCTGTTACTATGTCTGCTTCTCCATGCAACACAAAGAATGGTAATGTTACCTGGATACATTCACATAATTAATCGCCACCACATCTAAATCAAGTAGGAATACTTGCAAAATATTGCAAAAACTTAATATACTTGGGCTAGATTCACAGCCACCTAATTAAGCATTGTAAAAAATTCTTTTTTTGCTATGCAAGCGAAAAGATTTTTCATAGGGGGTTAGGAACAATCTCTATCCTACAGCTTGTAGTTTTTGTGGAAGTAAAAGCAGAGAAATAGAGAAGCAAACCTCATTTAAGGTGTCTTCGAGGCTCATGCTGGTCCTGAGCATCTCTAGAGCTGTTTTGAGCCTGGGTTTGTCTTGATATATCAATTTGTTGTTCCTTACCTATACAGCACAACATTAATGTTCATTTACTCATACGAGCCGAAAGCGTCTAGTACTGGTATGTCCAATCCAACAACCTGGAGAGAGACAGAGAGAGAGTACCTCTTCGCGTTTAATTGGGTCTTTGAAGGCAGAGTCAATGACATCTTTCGTGGGGACAATTTTCCATTTAGGTATGATCTCTTCTATCCTTGTCAACATGTTAACTACCAATGGATGTGGTTTCAGCTTCTCTGATATCTGCCAAGGAAAAATTTCCTTAATTCATGTCTTATACGAACGAAACAATTTACCTTCCGACAACATTAAAATTGAGTCATAACCAAAACTTGGGGCGACAGTCCTAATTAAGCAGACTGTGCAAGCTCTCAGAACATTGAGTGTTATCCGCCTAAAGCTATTAAAAAGCACAAGCTGTTCAAATTATAGCATCAGCCTGATCACAAAGTCATTTCTAATCAACCAAACACATGAAAATAGACAGACAATAAATTTTTTTATTTATTTTTTTATAGAAAATCAAAATTTTGCTAAGAGGCTGATAGACTATTAATACTGGGACCAGCTAGCTAAGTCTCAACACCAAGGAAATTCTGTACCTGACCATTAATAGTGGTCCATATATTGTTTCCTGGTTAAAGTAATACTGAGCCAGGTTATGGACAGAACTTGTTGTACTAGCAAAGGGCATCCGAACTAGAAATCTAGACGGACTAATACGGCTATGATTGAGACTGTTTCTAGATGAACCCCATACCATCGAATGCTAGTTATGAGCATAAGATTTATAAAAATTAAACAGAAAATCAAAAGGAAATTGAGAGCGTTGTATTGATGGGATAGACGTTGTATAATGCTTGTGATGATACCTTACACATGGGTGCGACAAGAACAGCACCATTCCAGTAAGTCGGGTCTTTTTTGTGGATGAGTAATGCAACTGCTCCTCCCATTGACTCTCCATATAAAAACCTTGCTTTGTCCTTGTACTCTTCCTGATCTATACAAATTAAAACAACCAAAGATGCTAAGACTAAGTATCCTTGAAGCAGAGATGAGCAATGTTTTCCAACGGAAGAAAATACGGTATGGGGTGAATACTGTTATAGAGCCAAGTTCCTCACATTTTAGTTTTATAAAGAACCGAAGTCTAATTGTATTTAGGGTTGAAATGTGGAAGCGTAAGGTACTTACCACACACTGATTTGAAGAAGTAGCTGCAATCGTTTACAATGTTGCTGAACTTTTTAATATAACACCGGGCTCCTCTTGACCGTCCATGTCCTTCGTAATCAATCCCTATCACTGCATATCCTGCACATGCTAGCCTTGTCCCACAACCTACAACACCCCAGAAATATGATTACATTACAAACTTCCCTGGCTCCGATCCCAAATGATCTTTGTATACACAGTTAAAAGTATCCCTGGAAGAAACACAATGACACTCACTAATTCTTGTTTACGTCCCGAACCCCCGTACCCATGCTTCTTAGGTGGGCTATGACTGTATTTAAGTTTAGACCTAATTTTTTTTTATTGGTTGTCCACCGTAACCATCCATAATAAGTGTAGCCATCAATATTTTTTTTTATTTTTTTTTTTGAAGGAAAGATGGGTTTGAAAAACCCACAATTTATTAAATTACCTCATTAAAACTCAGGTTTGAAGGGATACATAATGGTGGAGAATCACCAGGAATCATGATAACATCAATATCAATTACATCACTAGGAAATCACTATTGCCCCATAAAGAAGTGTCTATTTTCTAATTTTCCACAAATCAATTAGTGTCTACTTTGGTTGATTGGTTAACCTAACAAAACAAAACCAAACGCAATTCTCTACTTTTTCCAAAAGAAAAAGAATTAGGTGACAATACTTTAACACTGATTTTCATTATCATCTATTTTGATCAAGAAGTCTAAACCTAACCTTAAAAGAAATCAGGCCTTTTTCTTCAATTATATACGTATGTAACATATTAGTGTAGTACTTCCTTGAATTAGCAAAAGAGAAATAATTGCCACCTTCTTTACCAATTTGACCATAAAAAGTCTATGAAAATTTACTAAACCCATATTTCCAAAAAAAATTCTACCTCAGCTACCATCTTGAATTTGGAGTGATAGTTTAAATTCCAAGAAATTCAAAAGGTAGGAAAACAGTTCTTTAGAATCTTGGCCATTACTTGGTTAAGGAATACAAATTCTACATTTGAGAGTAGGTCTCACATTGTAATTCATGAATATATACATTAGATTAGATTCATTCATTCATTCATCATATAATTTCATTAAGGAAACCAAAAATTAAACTCGACTACTGGTAAATTAAGAAAAGCAGTACTACTAAATATGATGACATTATTATTTATTACCTTTCATGGAAGCACTGCATTCCATGCCATAACCATGGCAGAGAAAAACAAGGGCCTTTGGAGAAGAAAAAGGCAACCACCTACAAGTAAATAGCTGAATTCCTCTTGAATTCCTAGTGTACCCCTATCATCCAAAAAAAAAAAAAAAAAAAACTGATCATTTCATTTAATCATCAATTAACCATCAAAAAAACAACAAGAAGATGATGTTCATCATATATATATATATATATATGAGAAATCATAAAAGAGTATTGCATGATAAATGAAATAATAGTATCCACTCACCTCTTGATACTCTATATCCATCTTTGTATGAACTCCAAAATAATCAACCTGCTATGCATCCAAAAAAACAAAAACAAAATGAAGCAGCCATTACATTGAAAGATTCATCAATTCATATGCATAATGCTTCCTACAAAATGATAAAGAGTATCAAGAATACCTTAATATTATTAGACTAAACTTGTTGCTCTTGTATCACTTAGATGGTGATGTTGTAATCCCAAGAATATTGAAGTGTAGAAGATATGATGAGATTGAGATGAAGAAGAAGGAGGAAAATGATCTTCTTGAAGTTCTTATTGATATTTATTTCTCTCTCTGCCCATTACGTTCGTTATCATCTTCTTGAACTGCTTCATCAGACATCATATATTATATAGTAATAATATATCATCCATTAATTATTTTTGTATTTTTTTTTGCTTTCCTACTTGTATATACTGTATACGTACGTGTGTGTGTATATCGAGAAACGTGTCCTTAGAATGTGTGGCTGTCTATGCGGATTCGTCATCACTCGACACGTCTACAGTGAGTAGACTCACTCTGGCCCGCTCGTAGTACTATTCCACGTTTTGACCCCGGAACTTTAGCAGTAATCGGCACGGCCCTGGAAATTACTCTTCTTGTGTAGTCTAATTGAGGGGATTCTCCCCGATAACCGATGAGTAAGAATTTGGTTGAGGGGAAGGCATAGTCTAGGATATGCATTCATCAATTATTAACACGATCGTGGTGTTAGTGGTGGATTTTTGACCAAGGCTAAATTCATAAAATCGCATAGAAAAATATGAATTTTTAACCAGCGTCAAAAGTATAAAATATGGATTCCGGTCCTGTAATCCCGTCAAAGCAGTAATATATGACGACAATATTAGAGTACCGGAGGCACGATTTCAATATTGTGTACATTTTTATATTGTGCAAGTCAGTAGCTTTCTCTGTATCAAAAAATTATCTTTTGTACTGCAACTCTTCCTACATGTTCATTCATAAATTAATAATACAATATGATATTCATAACGAATATGGTCCTTCCATCTCGTATCTCGATTCTCGAATCAATTAAATGCTCATAGAAAAATTAACTGCTAGTATAGAGCTACTAATTAATCGATTCCGGTGTTGTATTCATCGGATGAATTCCTAAAAAATATTCTATTTTCATCATAAATATTTTATTACTTCAATTCACGGCTTTTCTCAGCCAAATTCCATGGATTAGTAATGAATATTCACCTTTCGGGTAAAATGGCCACCACCGAGTAAGCCCCGATAAAAAGGGACGGGTATACTTAGTAATAATGCTCCACGGGTATACTTAGTAATAATGCTCCAAAAAGCACCCAAAAACGTGGACGAAAGAGGATATGGAATACTCGTCAAAATAAGAAAGATGAGAACAAAATAATGAAATAAAAAGGAAATTATGTGGGACCGGGCCGGCCGGCCGGCCATGCCTCTGGTGCTGGTCGGTCCCCCACTCCCTTTTTTATTTTCCTAGTTTTTATTAGTATTTGTTCATTCCTTTACCAAGGGCTTCCTCTTTCAATCAAATTCTTGCATATTTACATATCTTATCAAATATTGCTCCTTAGACCATATGGTTTACAAAGCAAGCGGCCGCAACCATTATGTCTTTACATCATGAAAAATAGAAAATATTATTGTCTTAATATTTCCAAATATTAATCTTCAAAGCAAAAAATCTACTTCATCCTTGGAACAAAATCAAGAGTTTCAGTCAAGATCAAACTCTTCTGAAAATACAAAATAATGCTCGATGGACAACAACAAAATACCAAAATGCCGAGGAATGGTCCGCAAACAACATGGTAGCACGTGCACCACCATGGCCGGTTATGGTCGGTCCCTTGGCCACCAAGAGCCGGTCTCGCTCCATTCATTGATTGATGATCATCTTAATCAATCCTTTGCAATCCATTCTGGGTTCATTCTCTTTCCCCCAACTTGGACCATCATCCATAACCATTAGCCGGTCCCAACACCACCAATGGTCGGTCCTTACACCCCTTGGTCAGTTCCTCTCTACCATAATTATATTTTACAACCTAATGCTCTGTAAAGCATAATTTTAATTATGTTTAAACACTAATTAATTCTTTTTGCACCAAATCCTCGACAACCGACTTTTCTAAGTCCTCTGCAAAGCACTTGGACGCCACATGGCTGGTCCCACTACTACCAATGGCCCGTCTCCTCTACCCATTGGTCACGCCTCTCTCAACCAATCATTGGTTCATTCATTATCAAAATTAGGGTTTTGAACCTAATGCTCTGTAGAGCATAATTCTGAATAGATTCAACCACCAATATTTTTCATATTGATCCAGCTATCAATATTTTAATTAATCATTCGGTCCAGATACCAATATTTTAATTGATTCAACTATCAATATCTAATTTCTCTACAAAGCAATATTATTCGAGAAGCAATATTTCATATTGATTCGGCTATCAATATTTCATTGGTTCATCAACCAATATTTAGTTGGTTCATTAGTAAATATTTTATCAGTCTGTCAACCAATATTTTAATATGTCAACCAATATTTTAATACAATATTCTCTCTGTTTCGTCATTCGAATTACTCATGACATGTGGATTGAGGATGAACCTTCTATGATCATTCAACAATTTTCATCTTCATATGACTTCCTGTCAAATGTTTGACACATCAAACATACATATTGGTTTATGATCGATCCAGTAATCTCATTAAACCTATACTTATTAATCCAAGTTGTTCGATTATAATTACTGCTTCATCTACCACAATGATATGTCACAATCATTAGTGATCCATCAGACTCAACGTCTATGGTCCACAAAGCATTGTTGTTATCTCAACATACACTTTATGCTTCATCCAGCATAACCATGAATTGCGAACTATGTTCAATTCATTATTAAACAATTATAGTCTAACTAGGTCAATGATTGACCATATAAATATTCGTCTGGAAAGCAGACTTTCAGATGAGATATTAATCGTGTTACATGGGGGAATATTCACTAGGGTTTTGGTCTGTTGGCATACAACATGTGCGATATACGAATACATCCACGATGAGAAATGTGAGTAAGTCATGATGGTGGTTGAAGGAGTAAATAGAATAGTGGATGGACAATCAACCAAGTCTTACGTGCAAAGTGGAACTGGTTTACACATGATTTCCTACTTCTCATTCTTCCAATCCTCTTCAACCTTCACCACTTATAGGATATCAGTGTGCTAACTACTTCTGCAATAAATATGTTCCCCAATCTATGATTTGAAAAGAAAACAAGAATTAACATAAGGAAACCTAGGACAGTCAATCATCAATCACACACAAAAAGATTTATCTCAGTCTTACACAAAGAAATCATCTTCTAAGCATTTCACAATATCACTGAAAATCAATCAATTTTCGTTAATCTCTACACATTCTCAGCTTCCCTCCCTACAGACCGAACCTTCTTCTTCCTTGCGACCAAATTGAATATGAAACGATCATTTATTTAAGTCAAGAGTCCTACAAATTAGTTATCGAACTCAAAGTCCCGTGCAATACATTTCTTTAAGGGTTTAGACGATTTGCTTCATCGAGCACTTGGGAGATCGAAAAAAAAAATCGCGACTACTCGGTCTAAATTCTTTAAAACCTTATTACAATAAACAGTTGCATATACATAATAAACTAATTGAATTAAATAAGTTATACGAGGTACATGAAGCAATAAACAAACAAGTCTCTAGAGATAATATTATTAACCTAGGGGAAAATATACAAAATATTTCCATATTAAAGCTCTGAAAAGAAAAGAAAAAGTAAATATTATTATATGTTTAAATAATAAGAATAAAGATATATTAACCAATAAAGTTCTTATAGAAGATGCTTTGAGAGACCATTTATCTGATCTCTTTACTGCCTCTGACTCCGTTGAGGATTATGAGATTCTAAATCTGATCTCTCCTGTCATTCCTGCACATGATAATTCAGAGTTAATGCAGATTCCACCACAAAATGAAATCTGGGAGGTAGTCAAAGCTATGAAACCCAATAAATCTTCGGGGAAGGATGGATTCCCTGTGAGTTTTTCAAGTATAATTGGGACCTGGTCAGTGATCAAGTTGTCCTATTCATTCAAGACTTTTTTAGAACAAAAACTTTGAATCCTAATTTCAACGAAACTTTTCTATTTTTAATTCCAAAGGGAGCTAATCCGAAAAGTCCAAATGATTTCGACCAATTGGGTTATGTAATACCCCGTATAAAAGTTTAACAAAACTATAAGCTAATATACGGAAAAATGCTTTACGAAAAGTCATTTTGCCTTTTCAATCAGCTTTCTTGCCTTCAAGGCAGATACCATACAACATTGTTATCGCGCATGAATTAATTTATACTCTAAAAAGAAAAAGAAAAAGAAACTAAACATGGTTGTTTTGAAGTAAAGATTGACATGTAAAAAGTTTTCGACAGGGTAAATTGCATTTTCCTGATGGAAACAATGGAAAATTTTGGTTATAGTAAGGACTAGTCATATATTGCTGTAATGCTAAATGGTACACCAGGAAACTCTTTTAAACCCTCTAGAGGACTTAGGCAAGGAGATCCACCCTCTAGAGGACTTAGGCAAGGAGATCTACTCTCTCCTTACCTCTTTCTCCTATGTATGGAAGTCTTCTCAAGACTTTTATTTAAAAAAGAAAAAGAAAAGTTAATACATGGCATAAAAATTTCCAGACATGGTCAATCTATTTCCCACCTATTTTTTTGCGGATGACTGTCTACTTATTACCGAAGCTGACTTTCATAGTTGCAAAAATTTGTTAAACACCATTGAACAATTTAGTAAAGTTTCTAGCCAACTCATAATTTTCCAAAAATCACGTCTCTTGTTTAGCATTAAAGTCCACCACAAACATCAGAAAATGATGTCTAAGTTACTAATAAAAAAAAACTTAAAAGATTCATACCTAGGGGAACCAATGCTCATTGATAAATCTAAATTAAAAATGATGGATTCGATTGTTCAAAAAATGGAACAAAGAGTGCAAGGTTTCAATGAAATAACCCTGTCCCAGCCTAGTTGTCTAGTAATCAATAAGTCAATCTTGTCTAGTATGCCCATCTTTCAAATGGGTTGTTTCGTCCTACCTACGAAAATTATTCTGAAACTTAACGCGCTTTAGAGAAATTTTTGGTGGGGAAAAAAGTAATTAGAGGCTTTTATCCTAAGTTTTACCCCTCCTTACGTAACTCAATGGAGAGAGGGGGCTTAGGATTTAAGGATGTTGGAATATTGAATCAAGCTATGATATCAAAGCTAGCTTGGAGACTAATCAATAATCCAAAATCTCTATGGGCTACTGAACTCAAAGAAACATATTTTAGAAATTTCTCGGCTCTCCATGCTAAGAAGCATTACAATACATCTTGGGTATGGAAATGCATTTTACAAGGAATTAAGACAGTTTCTAGATTTAGTAGATGGGAGGTAGAAAATGGTAAAGATATCAATATCTTTTCAGATAAATGGATAACTAGACTAGATGATAGTCTAGAGGTTGCTAGATATGGCAACCTCAATAATTTAACACTTGTTTCAGAGTTGCTGGACTCTGACAACTTGAAGTGGAAAGAAAAAACAGTGAGAAACAACTTCTCTAGCTCTACTGCAAACAGAATTCTAAACAATAGATTGAGGAAAACAACAGAAGGAACATTAGATTCAGACAAGCTAAGATGGATGCTAACCGAAAATGAAGAATTTTCAGTTAAATCCCTATATGATAAGTTACAAAATTTTGATGCAATTGATCCTACAACTGCCTTTTTTGGAAAGTTGGAAGATTAAAGTCTCTCAAAGAATTAAATTCTTCTTATGGAAATGTCTACATGATGCTTTACCTGTTAAACAAAATCTTGGTCAATACATGAATAATATAGATATTACTTGTGTGTTTTGTAACAATGCTCCTGAAATTGTGAAGCATTTATTTTTTAATTATTCCTTCGCTAAACAATACTACACATCTCTGTGGAATGCTACTTCAATTGGATTTTAGGTTAGAAATCCAAGTTATGGCCACTAAATGCTGTCTCATATGAAAAGAACGTTGCATACGTACTTTTCAAGAGAAAAAAAAAACAGTCTAAGTATTTCTCTAGGGGATATAAGAAGTCTGAAATTCCGGGATTCTTCTTCTTCTTGTCATATTTCTGGGCTTTCTCCTCCTTATGTTCCCAAGAATATCTGGATTGCACCAATAGGAAACATTCTGAAAATTAATGTTAATGCTTCATGGATTAGTAACTCCTTTATTGTTGTGTATGTAATATTGAGAAACCTAGCAGGTATAGCTCTCAAAGCTATCTCTGGAATCCACACATTAGCCATTGTAGAAGAGGCAGAAGCGCTAGCAGATGAGGAAAGCATCTGACTGCAAAAGACTCATACTTTATGCTCAAGAAGAACTCAGCTCAATTAAATTGCAAAATGAAGAAATTATAAGAAAATCCAAAGACATCTTATCATCTTTTGGTTCTTCATCCTCTTTTTTGGGTTTTACTTTCATCAACAGAAAAGGCAACAAAGTGGCTGATAGATTGGCAAAAACAATAAGAAAATTCCGACAGAACAATAAATTGACAACCACTTCCTCAACACCTTCTTTTATTTTGAAGTTTTTATTCTACGATAGGATTTGTTTAGAACCTAAGGATCCTACTTCAGTAACAACTATTCTGTAACTCATTTTCAGTGTAATGCTTTGTCTTCGAGAGAAACTAACATGTTGGATCATGTTCCTCCATTAACACCTATAGCTATGAGAAGACCAACCAATAATGTATGTCTTTTCTGCTCATATCATCATTTATTTTTTGTTTTCTTCTTTCTTTCTTTTTCACATATTCGAATGCCATGGGTAACGATTATCTTGTAGATGAATTCCCAACATACGTAACAAAACGTTTTGTTTTTCATTTTTTTTAGATACATATATTCATTTTTATTCCTTTATTCCACTAAAGCAATATTTTATCCTTGTCTTCGTTACATCATCACTAGCAACTAGCAAGTACTATTCAATCTCTCTTTCGAAAGTGTAAGCGGGCAACATATTTTTGTGGATTAGCTACCGACTTACGTACTAGCACAATTTAAATACAAGTGTAATACTCACCACATATATTTAAGTGCCAAAATCAATTGAGAATAAATGCTTCCACATAGGGAAAATGTCTTAATGATAAGATTGGGATCGGTAAGCGAATCTGAAACCAGCACTCAAGGATGTCTCAGAAAAAGACTTTGGACGCGAAAGGGAGATTTCATTCTTCCTCCTTACCGATGAGTATTGTATACCCATAAATCAACAGTCAGCCACGTGTCAAGAAAAAGACACGTGTACGCCATAAGGTGGAAGAGCATCAAGACTATGATGCCACGTGGCAACACCCCAAGAAACTTGCATCATCATCGGTTGCCACGTGCTCGTCACCAAACGAATTCGACGACAGAGGATCGAGGAGTACCTGAAAAGGAAGACGCCGCAAAGCACCATAGAAGACCCAACACCTACTTTACCCCATCCCAAGATAGATCCGAAATGAACGGAGGAGATGGGTCTAACAGACACGGATGTGACAGCAACAGTGGGAGCTGTCTGACGCATGCAGTCTGCTCCCAACCCTTGGATCTATCATGTTTCGTGAAAAATCTTTAGATCTATCTTCAGATCTATGTTTTCTCTTGTAAAAACCTTCGACCCAAGTTCTTGCTTATAAAAACCATTGGATCTATCTTTGTTCGTGAAATATCTCTAGATCTACCCCTGGATCTATGTTTTCTCTTATAAAAATCTTCGGATTTGTGCATTCCGTGACAAAATAACCTTCGTTCTGTAACATGGGTCTATTTCGGTTCACACCTAACAAAAAATATAACTTGGTTATTTTTTACATCACCATTACTAACGAAATCCACGTGGGTATGCCTTTCCTGCCAACAATTTATTTTTATTTTGCAGAACATGGATAAAACAAAAGATTTAGGAAAAGCTAAAGCAGGGTAAAAGGAAGCCCCAAGGACCACACCGGTTGTAACCCGAAGCAAACAGAAGGGTGAAAAGCTCAAAGTAGCAAGCAGAAGACAGGATGGAGCGGAAAGTACCACACCCCTAGATGCCAACGCAATGGCAGCGGCGGCCCTCAAAGTTGCAGCAACCAAGGCTTATGCTGCAAAGGTAGCAGCAACAACCCGAATGAACGAACAACGAGAGGGAGTTGCGGAGTCAACGATGCAGCAACCTATCTATGGGATGCCACGTACTGATGAGCATAACCAACCGCTGCTGACTGTCCAACCTATGGAGCTTCAGATCTTACCTACCGATCCGCCGATCCATCTGATTCAGACTATAGACGAAGATCATACTATAGCCGCTGGCATACAAGCCCAAGTAGAGACCCCGAACCAAGGATCAAATCATTCCATCTAGTTAGTAGCAGAGCTTGAAGAGTTGAAAAGGAATCAGAAGATATATGTGGATGCTGTAGCACTGCTTGCACGAGAGAATCAAGAACTCAATGATAAGATTGCCCACAACGACGAAGTAGAAAACCAGCACGATGAGGCAAATTCCCAGGCGCCGCTGCCGAATCATGACCAAAGGATGATAGTAGCTAACATCAACAATCTCGAGCCACTGAATCAACGTATTACAGGAGGAAATAGATCAACCGATCCCGATAACGTACCCGAAGATTCAGATTATTTCGATAGTGAAGCACGAAGATCTGGATGATCATCCATGAGGAATGAACATTTTTTCGCAATGGAGAGCCTTCGTGCAGAAATGATGGCGGAAATCAAGGAGTAAAAGACGAGGCAAGGAGGAGGAAGATTAGAGAAAGTAATGAGAGAAGCTATCACCACACCGCTGACCGCGTGACTGACGAGAGCCTCATTCCCCAAAAGTGTCCCATCCCAGCGTTTGAATGTTACGACGGATCCAGTGACCCCGCAGATCACCTTCGGTACTACAACCGAATTATGGCCCGATGAAACCAAGACGATGTGGTCCTATGCAGATACTTCCCCTCAAGCTTGAAAGGATCGGCATTATTCTGGTTTGACAACCTGCCACCTAATTCCATCGATTCCTACAGACGACTCACAGAGATATTCTTGGAAACTTACATGTAAAACAAGACAGTCAATGCAGGAATGGACAAGCTCTTTTCACTAGCGTTAGCCTTCAAAGAAACGATCAGAGAGTACACAGACAGGTGGCACAAGATCTGTCAAGCGATAGGGAATGTAGACCCGGTAGTTAACATCAATTGTTATAAGTGGGGATTGGATAGGATGAGCCCATTGTTCTTTGAGATTCATGGAAGTATTCCCACAACCGAAGGGGACCTCCGTGTTATCATAGAAAAGCACGCCAGGTTATAAGAAATACAGCGAGACAACCCTAAGGCACAAATGCAAAAATCTCATCGTACGAATTCAGTGGAACAAGCCAGCGGATCAAAGAGGACCAATACGACCGAACACTTCAACGAAGATAAGAGAGGACGAAAAGATGATCATCGGCGCAATGATAAGAAGTTCGAAGATCAAGTCTACACGAAGCTTAACACCAGCTACGTTCGCATCCTGAGGGAGATCAAGGATCGAACCAACCTCGAGTGGCCATGGTCCAAAGGAAAGTAACCACCAAGATCTAAGAAATCAAGGGACTATTACGACTACCATTGCTTAAACGGTCACCAAACAGAGAAATGCAAGAACCTCAAGATAATGATCCAGAAGCTTATCGACGCTGGAGATCTCAAGCAGTATGTCCAAAAGCCCGAGACCGAAGAAAGGAACCGTCGAAGCAAGCAAGTTCATCTACCGGAGAATGACCGAACACTCAACACCATCTCTTGTTCAGATCCCAGCGGCCCTTCATTAACTGATCAAATAGGAAAAAGATTGAGGAAGCAATTCGAGTACTATTGCGAACTATACAAAATTGATGGTGAAGAAGTAGATGGACACGAAGATTGGATGAACGCACCGCTGACATTCTATGCAGATGATGTTGAGAAAGACATGGAATACCATAACGACCCTCTGGTACTCACGCTAACTATGAGGAAGGTACTGATCGACGGGGGGAGTTCAGTCAACGTCTTGTTCTATGATACCTTCAAACGGATGAAATTGAACGACGAGCAGCTGATGTATTCTTACTACACTATTTATGGGTTTAATGGGGCAGCCACGAAGCCTCTGGGAGATATAGTTTTAGAATTCAAGGCTGGACCAATGAAGGTCAGTACCAGATTCAACGTGATAGATGCACCATCCCCTTACAATGCCATCATCGGACGGAGATGGGTGCACAAACTCAAAGGAGTGGCTGCGACATACCACCAGTACCTTAGATTTCCAACACCCTAAGGGGAAATGGAAATCAAAGGTGACCAAGTGTCGGCGCGGGAATGCCAGACTCTGCAGAATCAACTCAACGCTGAACAAGAAGAGCGGCGCAAAGCCCGAAGGGAAAAAAATAAAGCAGCGGTCAAAGAAAAGGCGATCGACCTATATCTCAAAGAAATTTTAGGAAAAGGTCTAACGAAGAAGGGCACTGCTCTTACTAACGAAGCAGGCGTCTCAGGGGAAAAGGAGATAGAAGAATCCACCAAATAGCAATTAAAGAACGTTCTACTCCTAGGGGAACCAAAGCCTACGTTCACACCAGTAGAACCAACAAAGGAGATCAACATTGGAATAGAGGAAGATCCTAAGATGATCAAGATAGGGACTCTGATGGATGAAGATCGGGAAGAAATGCTTATCAAACTACTCAAGCAGTACGCAGATGTTTTTGCATGGAAGCTAGGAGATATGCCTGGGATCGATCCCAAGATCATACATCACGAACTTCGGATAAAGCCAGGAACAAACCCCTTCAGGAAGAAGTTGCGCAAAGTAGCACCAGAATATCATCAAGCAGTCGAGAAAGAGCATAACAAACTTATGGAAGCCGGATTCATAAAAGAAGTTAGGTATCCCACGTGGATTTCGAACATGGTCATCGTACCAAAAAAGAACGGTGGAGTGAGGATATGCATTGACTTCACCAATCTCAACAAAGCGTGCCCGAAGGATAGGTACCCGCTCCCAAGCATCGATCAATTAGTTGAAGACAAAGAAGGACACGAAGAAGTATCATTCATGGATGGATATTCTGGTTATAATCAAATAGCCCTGGCAGAAGACGACCAACAACACACGACATTCTTCACTCCACACAGACTTTACTGCTATACTAGCATGCCCTTCGGACTGAGGAATGAAGGGGAAACATACCAGAAGATGGTTGATGCAATCTTCAAACCATGGATTGGGAAAACCTTAGAAGTCTATGTTGATGATATGCTTGTCAAGAGCAAGCTGCGCAAGGATCACCTTCAGGACTTGAAAGATATTTTCAGTACAATGAGGAAATACATCATGAAAGTGAACCCAGAAAAGTGCTCCTTTGGTGTCACATCAGGAAAATTCCTCGGATATTTGGTAACGAAGAGGGGCATAGAAGTCGATCCCGCTAAGATTCAGGTCATCGTGGAAATGCCATCCCCAAAGAAATTGAAAGAAGTCCAAAAACTCAACGGATCCATAACCGCACTCGGGAGATTAATCGCCAGATCATCGGACAAATACAAACATTTTTTTCAACATCCTCAAGAAAGAGAACAAGTTCGCATGGACCGCTGAGTGTGAAGAAGCCTTCCATAAGATCAAGGAATGCCTGGAAAAAATCCCTATCCTTCAAAAACCTTAACCCGACAAGGTGTTGGCACTATATATAGCTGCAACCGAAGATGCAGTCAGTGTTGTACTGGTTAGAACCAACACGAAGATAGAGCAGCCGATATATTACGTCAGTAAAACTATCAATACAGCGGAAAGAAACTACACCAAGATTGAACAACTCATATTGGCATTAGTATGGGCGACGCATAAGCTGAGAACCAACTTCTTAACTCACTATGTTCGCATTCCAAGTAAAGCCCCGTTGGAGTCTGTTCTTAAAAACGCAGGAAAAGTGGGAAGGATAGCAAAGTGGAACACGCAGTTAGAATAATTCAACATCATACATGAGATTCAAACTGCCCAAAAGTCACAGGTCTTGGCGGACTTCCTAGAAGATCTACCTCTAGATAGCGGCGAAAAAGTGCAGGACATACCAGGATTAGACGAAGACAGAAAGGATCCGATCGATGTGCTTGAACCTTCCAGTTAACGAAGATGGGAAGTCTTCGTCGACGGGTCAAGGAACAAAGAAGGTGCAGGCATAAGGATCATCATTAAAACACCCACTGGTGACAGGATGGTATAGGCATTAAGGCTGGAGTTTGAAGGGCACACCATCAACATTATGGAATACGAAGCCGTAGTGCATGCTCTTAGGTTGATAATAGAACTGGGGATAACTGATGTGCGCTTAACAAGCGACTCACAGCTGGTCATTCGACAGATAGAGCTAGAATACAACACCTATGATGAGACTCTTTCAGCATACATGGCTCTGGTCCAAACTCTAGCATCGCAGGTGCCCAATATTAAGTTCAGACATCTATGTAGGAAGGACAACAGGCATGCCGATGCCTTAGCCTATATATCATCATTGCTGAAGGACAAAAATGTTAAAGCTATCAGAGTAGCAAGAGTATACCATCCTTCGTTCACTCCAACCCAAACCGTCGCCGCAACGAACCTTGCAGACGATGCAGGGGAAGATATTGCCGAAGATGATGTAGGAAAACATATCGCCGAGGATTTCGCCGAAGACGACATCCTAACAAAAGCTAACGAAGATGAAGATTTTAGCAATGAAAAAGACTGGAGAACCGAAGTCCACCTCTTCTTCGACGAAGGGATGCTACCCGCCGACGTGAAGCAAGCAAGAAAAGTGTAATCAAAGGTAAGAAGATATGAGCTTCGTGGCGGAATCCTGTACAAAAAATCATTCCTCGGGCCCCTACTACGTTGCTTATCCAGGGAGGATGGTCATCGTATCCTGAAGGACATTCATTATGGAGACGCATGCAATCATAATGGGATGAGATCATTGGTTGACAAAGCTAAAATGCAAAGATATTACTGGCCACAGATAATACAAGATGCTGCTAGGATGTCTAGAAGATGCGAAGAATGTCAGCGGTTCCCCAAAAGGATTCATGTCCCTGCAACAGAGTTGAATTCAGTAGGAAGCCCCTGGCCCTAGGGGATCGACATCGTCGGACCATTGGTCGAAGGCACCGAAAAAAGGAGATTTTTGATAGTAGCAACAGACTACTTCAGCAAATGGGTGGAAGCCAAAGCTATGGCCAAGATCAGAGATGCGGACGTTTTCACTTTTATTTTTCAAAATGTCATTTGCAGATTTGGCATTCTGATAGACGCATTTATGTGTCTATTTTCATCTCTTTTGTGTATACTGTTAGTACCCATTTCTGTACTAATTTTGGTATTTTACCCCTTTGTAGGTGTTTTTGGAGGAATAGGCTTTTGCGGCAAAATTGGCTCGAAAAGTTGTTAAAGGCTCCTGGGAGGACATTTGCTATTCGGACTCTCATTTTGGATAAGGGGTAACCCATTTCCAAGCATCTACTAAGTACAGACCGGGTCTAGATAGGGGGAGGTCACATTTCTTCACGTTTTCAAAAACAGAAAAATGGCGGGAATTTTTTCCAGAAAATAGACGATTTTGTGGATGGATTGTTGATCGATTTTTAGGGAGATTAAAGGGATGAATTTGATTGGGTTTGTTCCTATGGACCTAACAGGCGAGGTAAGGGTGTTGGAATAGGTCCAAAGTGGCTAGAACTCGAATTGGAAGCGAAAAAAAGGTTAAAAACATCACGGTTTATTTTAGGCAAGTTTCTTGGTTTATTTTTGGAAACTTACGTGAAGAAGAGGAAGGAAACTCTTCTTAGAGATTTGTTTCTATCACGGGAGGAGTTTGGACGGCTGAGAACACGTGAAACAGAAAAAAAGAAAAAGAAATAACGTAACGTGCTGTGGAGGAAAAAACCAAAGTTATTCTCGAATTTTCTTTGCTCTACTATGTATAAAAGGGTTGGTTCGAGTCCTAGGAAGGTAACCGAGACCTTAGGGGAAAGTTTAGAGCCTTAAAGAAGCCAGAAAAATCATTAGAAGAAGATCGGGTTCTTCTGCTGCTGCTGCTGTTGCCGGAGAAGACGAAGAACACAGAACAGCGGAAAAAGAAAGTTGCAGAGGCAGACTTATTTTCAGTGACAACGAGTTACGGTCGCATCATCCTGCAGTCACCGAAGCTCTTCAGCAACGATTTCGTCCGCTGTATTAGACTTTCAGCGACTACAGTATACCCTTTTCTCTCTTGTAATCAACTTTTGAACACCAAAGATGTATTTTGAGAACACGATTAATATGAGGAGCTAAACCCCTTAGCCGAGGCGACGGAGGAAGCCATTGTTCCATGAAAAGTGGTATAGTTCTATTTTAATTATTTATTGCAATTATTTTACATGATTATTTGCATAGAACTTAAAAGAAAAATTGATTTTTATTGAGTAGTTGTGAGTTGTTTTGATGGAACATGCTAGGTTTTAAAACTTTTGATGTTTCATGCTTTGTGATTACAACTACTACTTCGAAAAATCTATTAGAGGCAAATATTAGAATCACTTTAAAGAATAATATTGCATGAATATTGATTAGAGTTTATCAATTAATTGGTCAATGGTGGAATCCAGAGTCTCGGTATTTTCTTATTATTATTGAAACAATTTTATTTAATTCTAAAAAATCCTTCACAAGCCCGAGTTGAACGAACTTTACTCACCACTTTCACTACAACTTAAAATTCACATCACATTCTCGCAGAGATTGTTTCCGACAATGGCAAGCAGCTACAAAGAAATAACATCGACATGCTCTTCGATACATTCAAGATCAGGAAGAACAAATCCACTCCCATCTATCCTCAGAGCAATGGACAAGCCGAAGCCACAAACAAGACCATCGCCATTATTCTCAAGAAAACGCTGGATGAACATAAAGGCCGATGGTGTGAACAACTGCACAATAGCCTGTGGTCATACCGAACCACAAGAAGATCAGCAACCGGGGAATCTCCATTCCTTCTCACTTATGGGGCTGAAGCAGTCATACCCACGGAGATAATCATGCCTACAACAAAGACCGAAGCATGAGAAAAGAACCTCACAATGGATATGATGCTAGAGAGGCTTGATGATCTAGAAGAACAAAGGGAAACAACGTTACAAAGAATGGAGAATTACCAACGTAGGCTAGCAAGGGAGTACAATAACAAGGTTAAACTTAGAAACTTTGTAGAAGGACAGTATGTGCTCCGGACCATACCGCAATATCAACTAGAAAAGAAATGGGGTAAATTAGCACCAACATGGGGAGGGCCATTTGTGATACACGATGTCGCAGGGAAGGGATCATACTACCTGCGTAATTTAAAAGGAGAAATCCTAAGACACCCCTGGAATGCGAAATACCTCAAGCCATACTATCCATGAAGCAACGCAGTTCTGCACCTGGGTGAAGAATACCAGAAGAAGAAGACAGCGTATCCGCTTGACATGTTTCTATCTCTGGCCGAGGCATAACAGACCTCATCACATCAATTAAGCAAGAACCTTTTTTACCATACTGTTCGGCACACAACGAAGAGGTCGATCATGACCCCTTATTTACACCTACACTGGGGAAAGTACTTTATGTACAATCTCTCAGGATTCCCCTATTAGTATCTATGAGTGTACGACCATGGGGAAGGATTCCAGCAGAAAGAGATACCCAACCTAATAGCTAGGCAGCGGTTCGGCAGAATGGGTGCATGTAAATAATTCAATAACGCACAATATATCTGAGTACGCTGTATTAACCCCCACCGTTCGGTAATCCTCTGGCCCAGGGTTAGCCGACGGGTTGACAGGTCCAAAATGATTAACGAAGGTATATACCTTCGTTATTCCACAACACACTCTTTGTTTCCTTACATAATTATATTTCTTTACTATTAATTGACATATTAAGATATATAAAGTAACGATGCAGGTCGATCAAAACTCTACACATCCGAAAAGATTAATGATCCATTCCATAAAAGTTGATTACAAGTTTGGGAAGGCAAGCAAGAAATACAAAAGAAATAGCCCAAAGCTACATAATCAACAACGATCAGATTTCTACTCCAACGAAAGGACTTATTTATCTCCCGAGGGCTCGACGCGATCAGCAGGCCGTTCCTTTTGAGAAGAGGGAACGCTCCCTCCAGAGGAAAAATCAGAGGAAGATTTGAAAGGCTCGGGTACAGGATGACGCTTAAACCTTTTAGTGATGCCATGCTCTTTCAAAAGACCTTGCTCTATCGAGAGTAACGTCTTATTAATTTACAGGGCCAGCTGACGGCGAGATTCATGTGTAATGATGGTGGTTTTCAGATCAGATTGAGTCAACAATGATGACAACCGCTCCACCTCCTTCGCTGACTCCTTCATCGCCACGTCTCGAGATCCTACTAACCCCTCAAAGTACTTGTTTGCTCTTGCTGCTCAACTAACTCAGATTGAGCCTTTTCAAACTTCTCATTTGAAAGACCAAGCTGTCTCTCGAGCTCTGAAACAAAGGAAAACATAACATTAGGAGAAAGGAAACAAGCATTTATTCACGACCAAACAAACATATACCTTCGACATTAGCCGAAGCTATTTCATATTCGTTTACTACTGCATCTCGGGCTTCGTTGAGAAATTTGTACTCATCAGAAAGTTTCTTATAATCAAGCCGAATGTGTTCGAGTTCAAATTGGAACTGATCTAACTCTACCTGCTTCATGGAATCCAAGTGATGAAGACTAAGGCTGCACATGAGCCGGTACGGCCCGGTTTTCTTTTGGAACCGGTACCTGTACCTGGAGTTGACCGGTACCTCATTTTGAGGACCGGTACCTATACCTAGACTTGTACTTGTACCAGTGATACCATCCGGTTCTAGTACGGTACCAGGTCTTTCCCGGTAAAAAAATAGCACAAAACCTAGAACAAAACTTAGAACAAAAAGAGTTACAGAGGTTTTAGGGATATTCAGAAATTTCCGCCATTAATTACTGGGAATAAGGTAAAACAAGTAATGGGTTTTTAGAAATCATCTTCTCCAACAACATCAAAAGCAGAAGAAAGAACTATACCAAAACATACACAATTATCACCTAGTAGTTCAACAACAACAACAATCAATTGAAGAACAAAAGAAAATAATTACAAAAAAAGTCGAATTGATTCATCATTATGATAAATCTTCTAATTTTAGGGCTGATTTTGAAGTGTATTCATCTTCTAGTTTTAAGACATCAATTCTATAATAGAAAGATCGTATTTTGATGTTGATGCATCTTCTAATTTTAAGACTTTGTCTGTGAGACAGTGAGAGAGATGAAGGAGAAGAAGAGAAGTGACTGTGTCTACGACGTGATAGAGTAAATATTTATATCTAAACCTAATATTAATGGATAAGATTAAATCTAACTTTAAGATAAACGTCCAGGATTTGATTAAATCAAAAGTATAAGATTAACCGGTTATTTGGTCCGGTACAGGCCGGGAATCCTTAGGAACCGAATACCTGTACCGTTCATACACCGGTTCCCTACTCCATTCCCAGTCCCTATACTCCCTATCCCGGTCCGGTTCCGGTTCTTTTTCACCGGTTCCGATTCGGTTCTTGTGCAGCCTTAATGAAGACGATTGACCTCATTATTCATCTCCTCTATAACTTTGGTAAGCCTATACATATTAACCTCCAAACTTCTCTCTGACTCCACCAAACGAGCAACATCAGCTCGAGAAGCAGTTAAACCTTTGCTAAGAGCATGCGCCTCCGCCCTAGCATCATCCCTTTCTCGAACAAGCCGCTGTATATAGTCCTGAACTTCGGGGCCATGAGATGAACGGGCTTGGCGAAGCTCTACTTCTAAATCTGTTACCTTAGCTTCTAACCAACAAGTAGCGTCGCGGGCCTCATAAAGATTCTCACGAGTATACAACAACGTACCACTGAACTGTCGACGGTCAACAATCATCGTGTTTTGCATCTCAACCATCTGCTCCCGTCATTCACGATACTTAGCCGATAACATATTATGTTCATCGACATGAGAATTCCAATCTTCTTTTACTTTAATCACTTCAGAAACTAGCTCTTTGATGCGTAAAGCTTTCCGAGACCTCTCATTCCGAAGCCACACTAACTCTTCTGCACCACCCGCTGAAGATAGGCGCGGCTAACTCAGAAGAACACTAAGTTCGAGAACAAGGGAGAGAAAGGAACAAAACAAACCTCTAGATGAGTCCTCGCTGATGACGCCTCGGCCTGAGCCTTCTCAAGTTCTTGCCGAAGAGAAGCCACCTCTTGACGAAGTCCTTCGCTAGTAACATCGGCGTGTTGCTTTCCCTTTAATTGCTCCTTCAGCTCTACTATCTCCTCCTCCTTGGACTTAATGGACTCTTGAGCAGCAAGGAGCTCATCGTCCCTTTGACGAAGTTTTTCCTCCAACTTCAAGGCCTTGGCCCAAAAAAATTGGTACAATGTATGGTTGCACCGCTCGCTGTTCAGCAACTACAACAGAATGGGCAGCATAATCGAAAATAATAATTTGAACAAAGAAGACACAAACTAATGGAATACCTCCATAATACGCTGCAGGGGAAAGCCGTATTGATGACCATCAATGATAGACATCATCTCCGCAATAGTAGAGGGAGCATCAGCCAACAAGCTCGGAGGAAGGACATCACCAAGATCACGTTGTCACGCTTCAGTCACTTTATCACGAGAAGACAGCTTCATACGTTGACGAGTGAAGGAATCAGAGTCTCTCTCACCGGGAATGACGGGGGAAGGATGAGGAACGTCCATAAGACCTTTCTTCTTCAACCAGCCAAAGGTCTCATCCTCATCGGAACGCATCATCGCACCAACAAAGTCAACCGAAGAAGCACCAGCAACAGCTTCTTTATCCTCTTTCTCCTTGGCTGCCAGCTGTTTGGAATCTTCATCATCGGAGCTATCCTCGACCCCTGCGGTTTTCGTTCCTTCCTCAGCCACTACCTCCCAATCATCGCTAGGAGACAACAAGGAAAAATCCGAAGCTATCCCAATCAAAGCACCAATATCCACCTGATCGCCAGCGGAATAGATCTTGCCAAAGGAGAATTCCTGATTCGGCTCCGAGATGTTCACCGGCTCATGAATTGCTGATTGAAGATCAACGTCTTCATTTCTCTGACGAGGAGGACCGCTCTCGGGTTCATCCCTAAAATCATCTTTGGTCCCCTTAGGAGCAATCTCTTCTTCTGAATCTTCGTCATTATCAGGAGTAGATCAGTACGTTCTTCTTCATCGGTCTCCTCTCCATTGTCAAATTCTTCTTCGTCATCCACTGGACTGGTAACTTCAGGAATCCCCGTCTCTTCAACCTCCACAGTAAAAGATTCAAGGGGACAAATCTTTTTCTTCCTCGAAGACTACAGTAAACACACGTAAATCCATGATTCAAGGGAAAAAAACACACACATATATACAACGCATTATGTTAAATCATACCTTGACAGCAGTGGCACCCCTCGGAGGAAGAACAGTCTCCGAACCTTCTTCGTCACCAACATCATCGGATTCAACAGCTTCAAAGGTATAATCGAAATTCATACCGGTAAAATTCAGTTGCCAATGACAGAAATCACGTAGCGGGAGGAGTAGGCTTCCACCCATGCTGGCCAGGGATCCAACCATGGGCCCAAGGACTGATAATTTCAATAGGCGTAGCATGCCATTCATAATCATGATCGCGGCGAAGACGTTCCTTAAGGGGAAAAAGCTCTGGCTTATCAGTGTTCTCAGTACCAGGAACGAACAGTAGCTTCGTATCACTAACTTCTCTCAGAAGACGAACCTCACCATGTGGAGCCGCCATTGAACGGAGACCAACGATCCACCGCTTTCGGTTCCTACTATTAACATAGTCTCCAAAAGAAGCATTGAAATTCTCAGGGGTATACAAACTTCTCTCTTCGGGATTAGGAGTGTAGCACGTCATTGTCGTCTCACCTTTAATCCGAAGGTAACACTCACGAAGAGTTCGCAGATAATTTCTACTCAATTGAACTACTGAGTGGCAGTGGGTACGATGAGTAGAACCTTCAGATTGTGCCAAAACATAAAACGAATCTCCCCACTTATACAAAGGAATCATCAAACCCGCTTCGAAGGCCCCAACAGTTGTCAACAGATGCTGGGAATCATACTTGTAATTCTTTATCATATTATAAGTGAGATCGTCACCCTGATTGTAAAAGAGAACCTCAAAATGCTCAAGGCCGTACTTTATTTTAAACTCTTCAAGATCGATATGACTGAAAGAAATAAGAGACCGTCTCTTATTTTTCGGAGCAGGACTAGTTTGCACCGAACCCAAAAGACGTTGTTGTTCTACCCGATGATGGTTTCTTCGGAGAAATCATATCCGAAGACTTCCTCTTAGTTGCAGCTTTCCTAGATAGATCCAAATCTTTCTTCGATGAGGGAGCGTTCAACGAAGCTTTATATTTCTGGGAAGGTGAAGGATTGGGAGCAATGGAGCGGAGGGGTTGAACCTCCATCGGATCTGAACATTGCGAAGATGACCGTCCCGTTGGCCGATAAACGGCGTAGCGAGAACCTCTCACTTGATCCCCCTCTTTTGAGCAACACCCTTCGGATCAGATGGCGATGAGGTTTTGCGAGGACGAAGGTCCGATTGAGAAGACCTTGGTGGTGGACCCTTGGACGGAGATATATCAGGCCTTTTATTTGACGGAGATCTATAAGGACTCAACGGCGGAAACCGGTAAGGGATGTTTCTGCGATCGTTACCAACCATCGTTACCTAAAAAAGGGCATCGAAGAACAACATATATCAGGAATGGAAGTAAGTACCAGTAGAAGTGAAGAACAAAAAGACAAACTTAAAAATAAATTAAACTCTCCTCAGAAGACAGAGACGAAACAAGGGAGAATAAGAATGAAGAGGAGAATAAAAGTTATTTCCTTCGCACCCTCTCTCGTACTTATAACCGTAATAAATGGGGGGAAAACTGCCCCGAGAATCAAGAAGAAATAAATGCTAGGAGTGGGAAACGTTCCCTAAAATCTAGGATAAGTTATTGCAGGAGTGGGAAGAAAAGGGGCAAATTGTATACACATATATCAACAGTCAGCCACGTGTCAAGAAGAAGACACGTGTACGCCATAAGGTGGAAGAGCATCAAGACTATGATGCCACGTGGCAACACCCCAAGAAACTTGCATCATCATCGGTTGCCATGTGCTCATCACCAAACGAATCCGACGACAGAGGATCGAGGAGTACCTGAAAAGGAAGACGCCGCAAAGCACCATAGAAGACCCAACACCTACTTTACCCTATCCCAAGATAAATCCGAAATGAACGGAGGAGATGGGTCTAACAGACACGGAATTGACAGCAACATTGGGAGCTGTTTGACGCGTGCAGTCTGCTCCCAACCACCCGCCATAAAAGCTGCATGCATAGAGTACGTGTCAACATTTCTATGGAGGAGACAAGGGCAGATGATCGTCACACTAGGATACCGTTGGACATCATCGAGGCATGACGAAGATACCTTCAGGATCAGCACGTTAACCAAGACGATAAGGAACAACTGTCTCAGAGAAGAGGGCCCCCCATACAAGGAGCCTATAAATACCCAACTCCACCAAGAGAGAGGGGGTCGACCAAATTTAGGAAGAGAGAACTATAGTCCAGGAGAGAGAAATTGTAAAGAGTAAGTATGAGTTTTACCTTCTGCTAACTTCGTTCCCAACTCAGAGTCATTCGACTATCCTTTGTAACCTTATATGATACATAGTGAAAAACCGAACCCCCTGTGGACGTAGGCCTTAGTGCTGAACCACGTAAATCATTGTCTCATTTACATTCTGCACTCATAGTTTTCTTATACTCATATTATGCTTCGTTTGAACTATCATAGACGCATCTGCGTTGTGAAACAAGGATGAGCCCAAAGCCTCAGAGTTTATCATATAAATGTTGTATACTGTTTTGTAGGAGTTTTAATCATCATAGTAGTTTTATCGATACCGCGAACATTGGTTGTGAACACGATGCTATCATCGTTACTTTTGTGTTCCCAAGTATGAATATACTAGTGAAGTGAGAAAGGGATACTCGAAATTTATAAGGCTTGTTTTGGGGGATGGAAATCATTGTCCGACCATATTGTTCCCAGTGACTTGTGATAGGTGCAACTGTTCCTTTTTAGCGTGGAAGACCGCAGTGTTTCTACTACATGCATCAACTTGTAAAATTTACTTGGCTTCATTTAGAATATGACGGCTTGGCCGAGTGCTCTAAGGCGCCAGATTTGGGCTCTGGTCTGAAAGCGCGTGGGTTCAAATCCCACGGCCGACACTTTTTTTATTTTTGGTTTTTGGTCGGTATTCCCCGCCTTGAAACGTGAAAGACAGTGTTACAAAATGTCATAGGATTCCTCCTAAGTTCCCAAAATCTACTTAAAACTTCCTTTTAGCAATGTTTTCTGCCGCACAATATGTATTATTGAGCTGAAACGAAGGAAACTGCTGGAAATTTCTTAATAATATTCCCATTTATAATTACGAATATTAGAGTTTGTAATATAATGCCTTTGACTTGTTGTTGTGTTTCCAGAGGGGAGAGTTGAAACCTCTGTCAGAACTATATGTACCTGCAGAATCAAATATCACAAACCTGCTGTTTATGGATGCATCAACGAACATTTTGTAGCAATCCGCGCAAGTATGAACGAAATCTGTAGAGAAAACCTTTCTTCTCCCCTTGGTTCTTGACTAAGCATATTACACAAGTCAGCATCTGACTGTTTATGATTTTGTACATAATTCTAATTGTCTTATTGATTCTCCATCTGCTTCATGATTTTACAATTGGTAGGGATTTGTCTGAGGAGAGAATTCTATGGCTGTTCACTCTGAAAACGGAGAGGTCTGTTAATCTTTAACTCTTTTTACGTGTTGACGTACGCTTAGTTTTGTGAGAAGTGAATTTCTAATAATGTACTGTCCTTGTTTTATGATCAGGGAAAGTTTACAGCGACATTTGTATGTTGGATTCTAGGAATTGGATGTCTTTTCTCTTGGAATAGTATGATATCAATTTTAGACTACTATGCCATCTTGTTCCCGGTACATTTCCTGTTGTTGCATTCTTCTTATTTACCGTATGATTTCCTATTTAGTTTTGAAATGAATGATCAATTTTCTGTCATGGTTTCCTTCATATTGTAGAAATACCATCCAGCCAGGGTTCTTCCCATAGTATATGAGCCATTAGCAGTTGGAGTATTGCTAATTTTATCGTACAACGAAGCTAAGATAAACACAAGAATACGGAACTTGCTTGGTTATTTCCTTTTCTTCATAAGCTCTTTGATGATTCTTGTTGTAAGTGAGCCTTCCTACGTTTTATCGTTTTCGTTTGAAATCGTTATAATTCCTAAAAACAATACTGATTTGATTCCTTAATCATACTGGTTTTCAATGAATTTGCGCATATAGTTGGACTCTGCTACATCTGGGAAAGGGGGGATTGGAGTGTACATTGGTATATGCATAATCAGTGGCGCATTCGGAGTTGGTGATGCTTTTGTTCAAGGTGGAATGATAGGAGATCTATCCTTAATGTGCCCCGAGTTCATTCAGGTGAGCAGTACCGTGACGTGCACATTCCTCATGTTCTTCTGTAGGTTGCATTTGACACTTGACTAACGTTTTTGTTCTCATGTACAGTCTTTCTTGGCTGGTATGGCTGTATCTGGTGTTATAACTACCGCTTTGAGGTTAACTACAAAAGCAGCCTTTGAAAATTCAAGGAATGGTCTTCGCAAGGGTGCTAGTACGTAAAAATTTTAACATTTTCCGTTGTACTTATGGATTTGCTAGTGAAACATAGAATGTTAAGCTCTTGTTCTTCTATTTGGATTTTATTTTCCAGGGATGTACTTCGTGATCTCCATGTTATTTGAGCTACTATGTCTAGTACTTTATGCATATGTCTTCCCCAAATTGCCTATTGTAAAGTACTACCGTTCGAAAGCAGCCTCAGAAGGATCTAAAACGGTTTGCGCCGATCTTGCTGCTGGCGGAATACAAGTAAGTACTTACTAATAGACAAGTGCCATCTCTCTACGGCTCTACCTGTTTTTTCTTCTTTATGTCCGCTTCAGATTTTCTTACAAGTAGGTTTTGGAAACTAATGCAGGCTTCAGAAGAGAATCCAGAGTACATGGCGCGCCTAAACAACAAACAGTTGCTTGCTCAAAACATGGACTACGCAATTACAATATTTCTCACATTTGTACTGACATTTTCACTTTTTCCTGGGTTCTTAACCGAAGATACTAAAAAACATAGCCTGGGATCTTGGTAAGTTGTTAATTACAAAGAACACAGAATTATGATTATCGCGTTACCTTTTCAACGTTTTCATGCACTTCTTGGGAACCATTTCAGGTATGCACTAGTGATAATTGCAATGTATAACGTGTGGAATCTTATCGGAAGATATATTCCGCTTATCGATTCCTTGAAGTTGAGATCACGGCGATGGCTGCTCACAGTGTCTTTTTCACGTTTCTTACTGATTCCGTGTTTCTACTACGCGGCCAAGTATGGAGGCCAGGGCTGGATGATCATGCTGACTTCATTTCTGGGTTTAAGTCAAGGATATTTCCCTGTTTGTGTTCTAACCGGGGCGCCAAAAAACTATAAGGTTAGTAACACCCGCGGAATTGTGTAATGCGCACTAAAGATTTTTGTTTCATACCACGGGAATGGGAATCAGTGTTTTCATGAACGTAGGCAAAGGCAACGGCCTTGCAATGCAATTATTCCCAAGGCACTCTAAAATCTTGCTCGAAATCTCATGGCGGTGAATGTGCATTGTTTTTGCAGGGACCGGAGAAAAACGCACTGGGGAATCTGCTCGTACTGTTTCTGGGTGGAGGTATACTTGCAGGGGTAACACTTAGTTGGTTATGGCTTATTGGCAAAGGTTGGTGAGCTCTAGTAAACTATAAGGCAATACATTACAAAAAGAGAGGCAACTATAATTATTTTTTCGGCCGGCGTCATTGTAGTACAGTGGTAAAGTTATTAGGTGATGATACCTAGTGACCTGAGTTCAATAGTAAAAAAAAAAACTGTAATAGAAACTCAGTCGGAGGAGACACACTATCAATACATTCTTACAAATTACTCATCAAGGCAGTATGTAAGCATAAAGGAGTTCATTCCAAGTATCAGGGACTCCAGGGAGGCACCAATGATAACAATCGGAATAACTTGCAGGGTTTGACAATTGATCTGGAGTTAATGTATCCCATATTTTTCTGTACACGGAACGATGCGCTTCTTTTCTGTATTCTGAAAGTTGTGTAATGTTCAGTATTTTCACATCAACACCTCTAATTTTCAATTCGCTGACAGCAGTCTCCACGGCCTTCATAATGTCTGTACTTGTTCCTCGACCCCAGTAACCTTCTTGTAATACCGGTTGTGTTTCGTTGTAGCAATTTCCTTGTTTGCTCTCTTCCCAGTCACCTGCCCTGCATCATTTTTGACTATTCAGAGATTTGGCTTAAGTTTACAGATGAGATAGTTGAATAGAGGACACTGTGTAGAGAGATAGAGATGATACCAATCATGTGTCGGTGACATGCTGTTGAAAAACAGTTGTGTCTTTGTACGGTTGATATGATTTTCAAGCCAATCGGACCATGTTTTTAGAGCCACTTCAAAGTTACCCACCATTCCTAAATCTTTGTAGATTCCTTCATTTGGGTTTTCAAAGGATCCCCATCTGCTCAAATCAAGGACCACAACAAACAATTATTATATATATATATATTTTGTGAACTCAGGCCTATCACCTAGTGACTTTACCACTGTACGGCAGTGATATCGGCCTTTTAGTTTAGCTTATTTTTGAATTGGTTAGTGAAACTTACAGGACTTCCAGTTTTGGTACCTTCCACCAAAGGTAGGAATCAAAGACGAGTATATCAGCATCAGACCAATGAATTGCATGTTTCTCAATAGCTCCGGCTCTGACTATCCGATGCGGTACTCGATGGAGCACCGGGCTATCCGAATTTGATTCGACCATTAACGGCGCCCAGTAAAACTCAATGGTTGCGTTGAATTCCTACACATATATGTTGCCAACCATAGATCAATTGAAGCGATATACAGTACAATCTAAACTTGGCTTAAACATGCATTTATAAACTTACAATGGCTTTGAAGGTGGTGAGAGAGCCATTGATATGCAGCGATTTGAGTGCCGATGGGATTACAGATTCCACCATACAAACCATGGAAACCCACTGATTTGTGTTCAATGAATCTCCAACGTAGACCATCCTTTTCCCTCTCAATCTCTCAAGTAAGGCTTCGGCATTGAACCTCGGTAAGTCGCACTGGTCGGGTTGCCATCTCCAATTCTGATAGCTTAAATCTTTTCTTCCAAACTTCTCACAGGTATACCAATCGTTCCAGAATGAGCAGTTCTTCCAAGAATACAAAGGATTTGTCGTATTATCGTAAACCCATTTACCTGAAAAGAGATCACAATTACTAATTGTCGGTGGCGGTGGTGGTGTCAATTCGCTATAGCCCTTCAGTGTCGTCTCGTTGTAACCCTTCGTTGTCGTCTCTCCGTTGTAACTCTTCTCCGTGGTTCTGGATATTGTTCCGGAGTAAACAGCGATGACAAGAAAGATGGCGAGTAGAATTGTTGTTAGGCTATGTAAGCTTAGCCTGAGAGTTCCGGCCACCATTATAGTAACCGTAAACTTGTCTTAGATTAGTCGATTACAGTAGAATGCTGTTTTTGTCTTTCGAGAAAGTCTTTGAATTAAAATTATTATGAGGTTTTGAATTCTTGGGTGGATAGTAGTTGCGGTATATTTATTTTCAGACATTTTCTTACAAGTTTTTAAAGGCCATGTGAATCCTTCCTCTTAACGGTTCCCTCCTCAAATTCATTTAGTCCCATCTATTCACAGCAATCACTCAAGTTAGGATAGTACTAGTTAATGGCCCTATCATGGAGACCAAATCTGATGGCGCTGTCTGGTTTAAATGCTATGAACTGAATTCATCACGACTCTGCGATGGTAGAAGTAACCAAGTATCTGTAGTAACTATTTTTCTAACTCCACGTCTCATATATTCATCAAATCTAAATACTTAAAGGCCTGAAAAATATAAGCTCCCACGTTGGACGATGATGGAAACATCGCTTCATGTTGGCTGACATAAGTCTTTTCTTAAGTACGAGCTTTGGTGAGGATACTTGGCAAAGTTTGATTGGGTAAGTATTCTGGGGTATAGTAAACTCGATTGGATATTATATTTAAAACTCATTACACTTCATTTACTCTGAATACTTAATTGTAATAGGTCATCGCCACCTACCGCGGGTGAACAACACTTCCGATGAATGATACGTACTTAATTATCTTTACGTAGACGGATATGGTTTCGTCTCATTATTTCTATAAAAACTTAACCTAAACTGAAAATATAAGTTTTCGCCTCCTTTCTTGCTACTTTTCTTTTCGTTTTATTGCAAATCTTCAATTGCAACTGAGAATCCAAGATAGTGTGTTATTCTAGCCGGTTAACAAAACTTTGTGAAGTAAGAGTCAAGTTAGTTTTTATGTTCACGAACTGATTTTCTCAGTACACGAACTTGGAATTTATAAATAATAAGACTTGATGAATTATTGTCTAATTAACTCGCGTACATGAACTGACCAAGTCAATTCGCGAACTGGTTGATTTGAGATGTTCTTGGACACTTTTGAATACTCAAGTACACGAACTGATTTGGTCAGTAAGCGAACTAGTTGATTTTAAGAAGCATTTTTTGCAACTTGATTATACGAATTGATTCTGAAAGTTCGCGAACTTATAAATACGAAAGGTTCCTGAACTCCGAGACGACAACTGGCTCACAAACTGTTTCATATAGTTCACGAACTTTCTTGAGAGTTATGGAACTCCACTAATGCTGGAACATTCAAGAATAATTCAGGGGTAATTTGCGTTTCCTCCTCTGGCAAAGATTATAATTAGAGTTACCTCCCCTACAAAGATTAAATTAGCAAAACCTCATTTCGTTACATATTCCGTCCAAGGCTAGTTAGCTGAGTCAGCAGCTTTGTACATGTGGATTAAAAAATATACACGTGGACCTTGAATTTCCAAAAATACCCTTCTATTTTTTGTTTCTATCAAAACTGTGACCGTAACTAGTGGTTTCAACGGCCACCATAGATTAACCCTAAATTTCATATTGGCAGATCTTACCTTGATAAGTTGGACACCATAGTAACACAAAAATTAATCTCAGAAACCTTGTTTTCAATTGTTGTTGTTGCCACATCTTACAGAATTTACCTGATGAAAAACATTTGTTGAGTAGCAGGGTAAACATCTAAACTTGGTATTGTTTCAGTTCATAACTAACATAATCCTCTGCCTATCCACAACACAAATTGCGCTCAGCTACGCACTATCTTCAGCTTCTTTTCCCTGCACCAGTTCAGCTGCAATCATCAACCACATAAATTCCAACACTTCACCTTTAACTGCAATCACAGAACTGCAGCTCAAATCCATTATCTTTTCTTCCCTGTAATGCCAACATAGCATCAAGCACACAATCTCAATTCTGAGCCACAAACCAACACATTCTGCATTTCACCGTCATAGCCGTTGTTCAATTGCTCCATCTCAACTGCAAAACAACATCACTGATCTCTACTATCCAACAACAACCTTCTTGACCCATCCATAGCCACAAACTCTACCCGTTCGAACTCTAGCTACCAACCACATAAAACCCAATCTACTCAACTCATCTGAGTCTTAACAACCTTCTTGTTTCACAATCAAATCAAACCCATCATTCAATTATTGTCTTCAACTTTCAATCCAAACCCTAGAATTCAGATCCATCAATCAATTCAAACAATTATGTTACCAATTTCAGATTCAAATCAAACCCATGTTCTAATTTCAACGGCACCAGAGATATCAATTTTCAATGGCAGTAAAAACCATCTTCTAATCCATAATTTCTTTCACATCTTCACTGTCATTCGAACCCTGTTGATACATGAAAAATAATACCCCTTAGTGGAACTAGGGTGTCCCGAATGGGAGGTAAATCCAACATAGACATGGGGACTTGGGGACTGAGGCCCAAGTCCAGTAAGAGAGTATCCATGAGATAAAAGGGACATGGAAGGGATTAATGAAGAAGTGGAAGGTTATATTAGAGAAGGAATGACATTAGTGGTAATTAAGGGGGTTTAGGACATGTGGCATGATGTCATAAAAGAAGGGGCTTTTGGAAAGTCGATATAAGGAAGGACAAGGTACAATAGAAGGCAAGTTCTCTAGAAAATGTTGTCATTAGGTGTGACTAGGACGGGTAGAACTAAAATCATATTCACCCCTTAACATTTGGCGACCATACCGGGAGACTCGTACCTACCCACCATGACACACCAAGGAGGTATTTGCTCAAACACAGTAAAGAACTGATCAACCAACCGACCTGCCAACCTGGACAAAGTGACAATAGGAGAGAATACAGATAGCGAAGAAGAAATATTAGCTTAAGATATGGTTACACAACCAGCGATGCATGAACCTCAGAATAGAGAGGCGAGCGCGACACAGAAGGAAAACACACAAGCAACCCAGACATTGAAACCCCCATCCCTATCCCTACAAGATATACAAAAAGAGCTGGAGGAACGCGTACGAAGAAAGCATGAATTGGAGGATTGGATAGAGCAAGCGGTGATAGCGGGCCAAAGCGCCTCTGAGGGAATAACAAAGGGCGAAGGACACAAAAATGATAAGTCAATAACAATGTCACAGTAAGAAATGTCGAAGTACCTGGAACAAAACCACTACGTGGTAAAGCATGACACTCATTGTCTTGTAAGGAACCTATACCCAACAAGTATTCGCGAGTACCAATACCCTAAAGACTACGCGTTCCTAAAGTTGAAGACATATAATGGACTGAGAAACGCGCGGGAACACATCAGCCGATTCTTATCAACAATGAATGACAAGGCCTCCGATGGGAAGTGATGTAATTTTAGATAGTGGTAAGAAATAGGGTTGTCGTTCACTCGGATTCGTAGAGATTAAAGTTTTTAAAAATACTAAATAAATATATACAAAGACTATTAACAATGGGCGAGAGGTACTGGGACTAAGGATTTAGCCAATCTTTATAACATAAGGTTCACTTATGTATTCTCAACAATTTTAGCTCAAGAAATATAAACATGGACTCTATTTTTGCCAAGGTAGATTCTCAAAACATTGATTGTAAATGTTAAGCATGGGACATCAAATCACCTAAGCTAAGCATGACCCATCTAATCAAATGACAACCAATTTAATCAAATCATATTTCAATTAATTTTAATGCAAAAGTCATAAAAAGAATAAAATAAATTTACCATGTATGAAGTTCGGCCTCCTCCGTCGTCCCAGTGTTGGGGTTTAACTCATCATGTCGAAAACACACTCAAAATATGTATTCATGGCTCAAAAAGTGTTTACAAGAAGAGAAAATAATGAAACAGGAAATATGCAACAGCACAGGTGCGTTACAGACCAACTGTTTCAACTCTCAACTGTTATGATGAAGATAATCGTTACAAATATGAAAATAAATGTTGCAGAAGAGGATGAAGAAACTGTTACAATGAAGATAAATGTTGCAAACCAGTTGAAGAAACTGTTACAACGAATATAAATGTTGCAAACCAGTTGAAGAAACTGTTACAACCAGTTGAAGAAACCGTCGCTGTTTCCCTGTTCTTCACGAGCAGCAGCAGCAGCAACAACAGAGTTCTGAAAACTCTTGATTCACGCCTCCTGAGCTCTCCTATCGACCCCAAACTCTCTACCCCCCTTCTATGTGATCCTAGGAACCTATTTATACATAATTTCGACATTGAATCTCCTCCATTAACTACAAATAATCTTCTTTTACTCGGGTATATTTTTTTCCATTTTTTTCATTGATTTTGATTTTCACGCATCTGCAGCTGTATTTATTTCCTTCTATACCTTCTTAACGCTCTATAATATCGATTAAATCTTCCAAGCACGTGCAGTACACGTTTAAATTTCTCACAACTCATGCAAGCTCATGTTTTTCCTCCAACTCCCTGTTTGGATTAAACCAAGTTATCCAGCCAAATTTGATCGATAAAATCACCCATAATAGCTTTATATAGTCATATCACGTCTACCCACTAAGTTTCAGGGATTGAATCTCAGTAAATCACGTCCAAATATCCGATTGAAATTCTGCTGTTAATGAAAATATTTTCCCGCCAAAATTCATTTTTTGAATTTGAGAAGAACATGTCCTCCCCCTAATCCTGCACGGGTGTCCCTTTAGCACTTGTCTTATGGGGTGCAAATAGTAATTTTTCCGGGGTTCCTCCGACACATTTTTGGGGTGCTTCCGGTGCATTTCTGGGGTGCCTTTAGTACTCTATCCTGGGGTGTAAAACACCACTTTTCGAGCCAATTTCGCCGCAAGAGCTTATTTCTCTAAAAATACCTACAAAGACATAAAATAACAAAATAAATACAAAATCGAACACTAACAATATATACAATTGAGACATATTAGACACAATAATGCGTCTATCAGGAAGCTATGCCTAAGAGAATTTCCTAAGTCATTAACAGGCAAGGCGTTCACCTGGTATGATAACTTGAAAGCGGAAAGTGTGGATTCATGGATGACCATGTTCGCTCTCTTCCTATGGAAATTCTACTCGGCTAAAAGGAAGATCACATCGATAGACCTGAGACGGAGTGGTCAACGGACAGGAGAGTAAGTAGGGAAGTACATCTTGCGATTCCGGCGCCTTGCACTGGATTGCCATGAAGACATCAGCAAGGGACCGCTCGTCGAAATATGTATACGCGGAATGACACCCGTCTTCAAGGGGAGCCTGATCAACTTCAGATTCCAGACTTTTGTCGATCTAGAAGAAGCAGCAGAAAGGTTGCTTTTGTTGTTGTTCTTTTGTTCTTGCTAGAGGATGACAACACAATGGGGGAGATTTCTAACTTGAACTTGCGCTTAATGATATATCTTTATGGGGAGAAGAGGATACGGAATTTGAGGTAACGAATTTGTTAGTTAATTTTTTTCCTGTTTAAGAAAAGCTTGAGTTTATTGCAAATATTTTGCTTTTGCTTAACAAAATTCGGTGCAATTGATGTTGATTCCATTATGTGTGTATGGATGTATGTGCATGTGTGATTCAATTGTTTCCGGTTAAGAAAAACTGGTTTGATATCTTTCTTTATTGTTTGGTATAAATTGTTTTAGACTTAACAAAATTTCAGTGCAATTGCGATGCTTTAATGTCTATGTTTATTTCAATTGCTTCCGGTTGAGAAAAATAATTGTGCAAGTCAATTTATTTGGTTTGTATGTATTGCTTATGGCTTAACAAAATATGGGATCATTTGTTTAGTCCAATTTGATTCCGGATAAGAGAAACTAAGTTAATTCTGATCTTAGTTAGACTTATCAAAAGTAAAGGATTCGGTTATTCAAGTCTAATCGAATGCCTTGACAATAAATATTAGTTAACTAACCTAGTATTTGTCTTGTCTAAAGTGAAAGGTCTAAGTTATTGTCTATAATTAGAGCCTGATGAGAAAAATAATGTTAATTCTGATCTTTATTTTGGTCTTGTCGAAATAAGCGATTGCATTTGTTTCATCGGTTTAGCAAGGGAACTAAGTTTCTTAGTCGATTTGTTAAACTATTAGGGAAAATTGCTTCGGGCAATTGTTTCCTTGATAACATATTAAAACCAAATTACTTGTAGTTTCGGTTTTGGTATTGGTTATCTAAAGTGGTATGTGAAACCTTCGTTCTTAACTCTTATAGGTTGTACAATTATTTTAGATTGTAAGATCCTTTCGGTTTTGGTATTTGGTCATACCTTTGTCATTTTGTGACAAAAAGGGGGAGAAATATATGGAGTAAACAAGTGATTTGTAATCGCTAAGGAAAGGACAATTGTGCTTAAACGTTATATCTAACGAAAGAGTAAAGCATTGACTAAGGGGGAGAAACATATCATATGTTGATCGTAGTTATTTGGACTACAAATGGGAAATAACAAAGATGTGCGGATTGAAAATCTTCCTATCTTACCTTTAGGGGGAGTATTAGCTTTGTTATTTAAATGTCAACAACGACATTTATGGATTGAATATATGCAGGGTATTGTGTCGTTGAAACTTGGAATCAAGCGTATGTATAATGAATTTTTGTAATTTGTTTATCCATATGATTGTAAGAGTTTTGTCACTAAAATTGACAAAGGGGGAGATTGTTAGAGCATAGCTCGGTTGAACCCACCAAGCGTCGGTATGTCAAGTTTGGTTGTCATATTTTAGTGAATCAAAACTCAATTTAAGAGTCGCTTGATTATGTACTAGAGACAACTTCGTATAGGTTAAGCTAGAAAGATTAGGATAATGAGACATACATGTATTACTCGAAGACTTGAAGAATGTGAAGAAGTAACAAGCTACATCGACGACATCATCCTTACTCTTGAGGTTAGTAATATTTTGATTTGAACATTTCACTCCCAATGTATCTTTCAAGTCGTGCTATATTGAAAACATAACTGCGAAGCTGTGAATGATTATACTCTAGTAGATATAGTATTAAGGAATTAGAATACGAAGTATAACGCTTATCTTTTGAACTTCGTATATAAGACATCGACATAATCGTATGAATGCTATTGTGATTATGTGTATGGGTATGGGTGAAGATTTCGTCATAGGAAACAATGTTTACATTCGTTTAAAGGAGGTACATTCATGAACTTGTTTTATGAATCGAAAGGGAAATCGCTAGGCTTATTGGTATTGTTATTCATTGCATATCTTTGGATTACCAATATGTGTGAGTTAGTAGAACCGATCATAACTTGTTATGTATCTTGGTAAAACTAGTTACAATGCCTGACTTATGTATTGGTATGACTTTTATTAGTGTAACCGATACTAAGTAATCACCTAAGATGGTATGATCGATATTTGTAATTGGTGTGACCGATCCTAGTAATTGGTATAACGGATCCTAGTAATTGGTGTGACCGATCACAAAAGAGTGTGTAATCGATCCTTGTAATTGGTGTAACCGGTCCTGGTAATTGGTGTAACCGATCCTGGTAACTGGTGTGACCGATCACAAGTAATACCATGAGAATATGGTAACCGGTCCTGGTAATTGATGTAACCGATCCTGGTAACTGATGTAACTGGTCCCAGTAACCATATTAAGGTAGAACTGATCCTTGTGTTCGGTAGAACCGTAAACCCATGATTAGCGTTTTGATATTTGTTCAATCACATAGTTCTTGGAAATCAGATGAACTAGTTCTAAACTTGTTTGGAAGTGTGGTATAATCGGTTCTAAGATTGTAAATATGAAAAAGGATTGACAAAGAAATAAGATGTTGACATACTTTGAACATGTTCAGTAACTCTTATCTTTTATTGTTCAAAGATATTCTTTAATAACTAAAGGAGATCCCGGACCGAAATAAGTTGAGAATCTTTTAATTAAGGTTGTTAATTTTATATGCTTTTATTTACCAGCAATTAAAATGCATATCTCTGGAAAATAAAAATTGGTAATGTGCATTTACTATTTGGAGATTTTTTAGTAGGATTTCAGTTATTTATGGACAGAGCATTTCTAGGAATTATGGAAACCGATTTGGAAATATATTGCATATCTTAAGAATATTTCGGTTTTTGAAATTCCTTGGTGTCCAAACTTCCTTGGTCTATGAATACCGAAGTTTGCATTTTGAGCAAACTATCCTAAGAGCCAACAAAACTACCTTATTGTGTTGTTACTGGTGGAGCCGTCTATTCAGAGAGAAAAGTACCCTAATTAGGCGAAATCTCTTACGACCGCTCGTTTAAAGACTTCTTTGGGATCAAGAAGCTCTACGAGTACCGTTGGTGGGAAACTAGATAATTGCAGTATTATTAGTTTTCGATTTGATTTGATTGACTAACGGTTGTTGAACTTTGATTGCACCTAGTTTGTTTATTCTTGAGAATCTTCTCTTCTGATATAAGATTCACTCAAACTAGACCGAAGTGTCGACGGGATCTTTAGAACTGTTTGTAGATCTAAAGACATCTTGTGATAATCCATTGTTAACAGACTCCGTTCTGTGCGTGATTGATCACAAGAGATTCAAGTTGTTGTGTGCAGGTGTTTATTGAAGATTTAAGAATATTTGAAGACGAAGAAGATTTCTTATTGGGTTTCATAGTCTTTGGTGTGCACAAAACTTGATTGGCTTGGATCGAACTATAATCGGTTTATCCTTGATAGATTTGATTGATTAGTTGCATAGATCGGCATCAATATTTAGTATCTTGGTAGATCATATTATTGATTGCAAAATCTAATCTCAATTACTTTGGTAGTTGTTAATTAGATTGATCTAAACCCGACAAAGGAGTTTATTGGATTAAACAGAAGAGCCTTTGTCTAACTCATATCACTGAGATTGAATAGAGTTGTTACCGAATAGATTTGTTGTTCCTTTACTGTTTGGAATACGAACCATAGGAATTGTTCAAGTGCGTGCACTTATTGAATGTCGGAAGCGCAGGGATACTGAAGAAACTAGGTGAACTATAGGTTTAGTTGCTTTGTCTCAACTATACGAAGTTGGTATGATTTTGTATAGCGGCTTAATTCTGAGAGTATTCAATTTTGGACTAGGTCCCGGGGTTTTTATGCATTTGCGGTTTCCTCGTTAACAAAATCTTGCTGTGTCATTTACTTTTGTTTTCCGCAATTATAATTGTTGTTTTATAATTTAAAGTAAATTACACAAACGTTAACTCCGTATTACTTGATAGTGATCCTATAGAGTTTGGTTAAGTCTGAACCTATTATCAAGTAATCACACTTTGATTGTTGTATTGTCTCGATCTCGTATCCATAGACGATCACACAAAGTGTGAATACCGATTCGTTGTATTGTATCGACTCAGTCCATAGACAATCACTTTCGGTAATAGGACTTATAGGTGGAAAAGTTTTAGATTGAGGTATATTTGGGTACCCTCGTCTTTTCAAAACTCCATATAAGAATAAAAATTTATGGTCTCGACTTGGGCCAGTTATATTTAAGAATAAACTCCATATTAGAATAAGTCATAATTTTTTCCGGTTTCGTCTTAAGGAACCTACCTCCATAGTCCATATAATAATAAGGGACATTAAAATATAAATATATAGGTTTTGTCATACGTCAAAGTTTAAGATGAAGAGATTCTTGTAACCATTTTACACGATCATTTTTTCTTTAAAGTAGATTTTTTTTTTTGTACACAACTTAATACAAATATCTTTCACTCATACGATTTCATTTGTCAACAGCTTTTATGTAAAATAAAATCCCCATTTAAGTATCAAGTATATTTACCTAGATACATTTTGTGTTTCCTATACATATGTATGTATTTTCCCAATGACATGAATGAAACATTTTCTTTAGTCTATTCAAGGTAGACCTCCATATAAGAGTAACCCTCATATAATAATATTTTTCTATGGTCCCTAGGATATTCTTATACAGAGGTTTTACTGTATATTGAAAAGTTATCATCAATCGTAAACAAGTCTTAACCTCATTTTGGAGGTTGTATTTCTGTAATACTTGGGGCCTTGACCCTGTTTCTTTCTCACATCGATTCAGTTCAATCTTTCTCATGTTTTATTTTTCTCCACTCATGCCACTAATAAAAACCTCTATAAAGATAACCCAGTATATAACCCATGTTTCCAATTGATTCTATCTATCTATCTATCTATATCACAAGTAAAATACTGCTACGTGCCATATTCACAAAGTTAGCACTTATTGGATGACCGATGGGAATATTTATATACGACGACAATGGGGCCTAAAATGTATGCCTCTTTTGGCGACTATTTCAAATTCATTTTTATTCTATTATTTTCAAATCTAAACCACTTTTTTTCTTCAAATTGGAGCAACAACAACAAAAAATAATTAACTTTGGACTTAGCTTTGCTCAAACTTGACATAATTTAAATGATAATAAGTAAAAGAAGAGTTTGGCTTAGTTGCAAAAAGTCCTGAAAGTGTAGTAAAAAGCTTTTAACAACCATTTGATTTCTTGATTTTCAAATTCATTCCACTACAACTCAAATTTCTTCAAATTGGTACCAAAATCTTTCAATTGCAAAATAAATTAATTGTAATTTACTCATAATTGATTACAATAGTTTTAAATGGCCAATAAATTTGAAGAAATTGATAATAAACATAGTTGAAACTTGCAAAAAGTCTAATCTTCAGTTGGATCTCCCATTGTTGCAAGGTCATCTAGTATATATGCCAAAAGTCAAATCATGCTTAATTTGATAACAGATTGAATTAGTACTAACATTCTCTTCTTTACTCTTTCTCCTTAACTGTTTTTTGTAGAATATTATCCATAGTTTGTGATTTTATGTTTTAAAATTTGTGTGTTTATGTTGCTGTTAATATCTTATGTATACTTCATGCCATGTAGTTGTATTTATATTTCTGTTAATTATTGAAGGCTTAATTAATTTTGTTCAGGAATTATATACATATGGGAGGGGTTCGCGAACCCAGTTCGCAAAACCCGAGGCCCTGGATTTTGTGAACTGAGAGGGGTTCGAATTCGCGAACTCAGTTTTCCAACCCTGAGGCCCTGGATTTTGTGAACTGAGAGGGGTTCGCGAATACAATTCGCCAACCCTAAGGCCCTGAATTTTTTTGTGAACTGCGAAGGGTGATTCACAAATTGTTGGGTCTTTTATTTCCTACTTTAGGGTAGCCATATTTTTTGGGGAAAGGGTTTTCCTAAACCGACTAGGATTCTTTGTGGCCAAGTTTGTAACTTATATAAATAGGTTATTAGGCCTTGTAGAGAGATTAAGTGAGTCAATTAAAATTATAATAGATTTTGAGGTAAAAGCAAGGGTTTCTTGGTAAGGAACAAGAGACAAGGTGATCGTCTCGGGTAATTGTTACGGTGTAACCAAGGGTTTGCTTGGATTCACATGATATCTACGTTGTAATCGTTTCTTCATAGTGGATTTGAGTTGGTGCAGCTCAAAGTGGACGTGCAAAATATATACACGTCGTATGTATTGTTGAACCACTATCAATCTTCTGTCTTGTGAGTTGATTTATCTTTTTCGTTTATTATTATTTCTTGTTCTTGGTTTACTTATCATTAATCATAATATTCTAAGATCATGTCTATTCCGCTTTTGTTAGAATTCTACAAGAGTTGTGTGCACCAGTTCCTCTAGAATTTCGTTACATATTCTCCATAGATGCCTGAGAAGTTCTCCATGACTTCTCGCGACTGTTCCCTTTGGCAATGTAACAAGTCCAATCATGCTTCAGATTTTCTCAAAGCACTACCCATTGAGGGGCTCAATCAGACGCTTGGGGCGCGCCAATTTAGTGCAGTTCTTTGTTATCGTGTGGGTATCCCCTATTTACTGAGGATAGTCATTGTACCTTTTGTGACTGAGATATGAATTTTTTTGGGGATCATGCTTTGCACTGTGCTCATGAGGTGGGGCTCAATTTTCGGCATGATCTTGTCAGAAACACTATTGCTGATATGTGTTATCGTGCTGGTGTGCCTGCTAGGAAGGAGGTCGCTTTGGGTTTTATGTCTAACGATGGTGGGGATCTGAGACCTGCGGATATTTTGGTTTACAACTGGGATAAGGGTCGTGACGTCTGTTTAAATATGACTGGGGTGTCGCCTTTTACTGGACAAGGAATTTTTGTTTTTCAGCCAGTTTTAGCTTAAAGAAACGCCATTTCGCTCAAACATAAAAAATACTTTGATAAATTCTTGGCTAAAGGTCTTGGTTTTGGCACCTTAGCTTTCACGACATTTGGGGAACTTGATGGATCTTTGATGTTAGCGCAGAGAAATGTAATTTCTTTTTTCACAGATTAAGTATTGTCATACAAAAGGGTGTTGGTGCCTAGCTGGTGACAAGGATCACTACCAATTATTTGTAACTGATATATTTTTTATTTTAATTAAATAAAAATTAAAATTGGAGTCTTATGATATATTTAAGTGTATCTTCGAAGACAACCAATTTCGGTGTGACGATGATCAAGATTCAATCAAACAAGATCAATGGCTACTAGAATTGGTCATGATATTCCTTTTTATGAAGGATTTTCTCTTAATGTAGATTTTTTTTTCTAAATGGTGGATGCATAATCAAGACACCATCTTTCCAACTACATAAATTACTTTTGCAATCAACAATTATGTATTTTTATTATATTAAATTTTTTTACGTTGTAATATTTTACTTTTGCACTTTTATTTTGCATCTATTCGCATGTTTATGGCTTCCGAATGATATGATCTCATTAAACAAACCATCACAATTAATCATAAATTACCAATTTTACTCTCATGGATGAAAGGATGCAAAGACCCCAAAATTTTGGACATGGTATTACAAGAATGGTAAATACTAGAGACAGTATCCGAGTTTGACTTGAACATCAAAAATTCTTCGATTTCTCAAGAATTTTCTGGATAATCTTGCAGAAGTAATCTTATACTTTATCGAGGCTTATGCCAAGAATGTGAAGTTTTTTATTTAGGAATAGACGTTGGGATCATATTTCGAGGTTGGCTATGTGCATCCATGAGCCTAGTTAGTAATTCTTCGAATCATTCGGGAATGATTCGCGAACGTATCCGAACTGACCGAATCCGAATGATACTTCCGAACTATTTGAACTCCGAGCCTAGTTCGCGGATTATATGGACCTCACGAATGATTCGCGAACGTATCCGAACTGACCGAATCCGAATGATATTTCCGAACTAGAACTCCCATAGGTAACTCTCTGACCAGAGGTCTGTTGATTGGTTTTTGTTTGATTTTGTATATACTTTATATTTAAATACAATTATTCAGTTAAAATTTTCTATTGTAGTTGTTTAACCAGTGTTTTATGTGTTGATTTTTGTTTAAAAGTCTATAAACTCGTTTTATAATACATTTATGCGATTAAATTGTTTACTTCTTGTTAAGTAATCACGCTAAAATGTTTTTTTCCATCTTATAAATCATATACAAATAAAATTACCTGGCGTTTTTAGGGGCGACTCCAAAAGAATTAGGGGCGACACAAAAAGACAAAATAGGTTGAAAATACTTATATGTCCCATCATAATCTGTAGTTTAGTTTTTTTTTTATCTACCGATTGCAAAATCTCATTTTTGGGGCAACTCTATATTCGGTAGTTATATGAACTATTTTGACTACCGATTATAGGCTCAACCAAATTAGAAAAATAGAGGATTTTTGTAAAATCTAATTTTGGGGCAACTCTATATTCGGTAGTTATATGAACTATCTTGACTACAGATTATGCTAGTATTTCGGTAAAGAGGTCCACTATATAATCGGAAGTCAGGATACCTTCATTTACAACCGATTATAGGCTCAACCAAAATTCCAAAAATAGAGAATTTTTGCAAAATCTCATTTTGGGGCTACTCTATATTCTGGAGTTAAATAACCTAAATTCCCTACCGATTATGGTAGCATTTTTGCCAAAGGTCTACTTTAATCGGGAGTCAAGATAACTTTATTTACTACCGATTATAGGATAATCAAAATTCAAAGATAGAGAATTTTTGCAAAATCTCATTTTGGGCTACTCTATATTCGGGAGTTAAATAACCTAAATTCACTACCGATTATGGTAGCATTTTAGCCAAAGGTCTACTTTAATCGGGAGTCAAGATAACTTTATTTACTACCGATTATAGGATAATAAAAATTCAAAAGATAGAGTATTTTATTTTGGGGATACTTTATATTCGGAAGTTATATAAACTAAATTGACTCCCGATTGTAAAGTTATCTACCGATTGTAAAGGGTAGTTTGGCCATTAAAAAAAACGGGAGATAAGGGATGGCTACATTTTACGTTTGGGTGACCTTTATTGTCTTTTTGTGTCGCCCCTAATTCTTTTGGAGTCGCCGCTAAAAATGCTAGGTAAATTAATCTCGTAATAAGGTCATAATAATTATCAATTTATCATATATGTAAGCCGAATTTTAAGTGCCGAACTCACATTTATAAAACGAATACGCACGTACGTATGCCGTTCCAAACAACGAACCGTTGTCCGATTTTTGACCGAATCCGATCTATCCGAATCCGTATAATTCCCGTACGTATGCCGTTTCGAACTACTACCCGTACCCCGAATTGCTAACTAGGTCCATGAGTGTCCAAACGAAGCATAAATGAAACATGAGGTGTTAGATGGAGCTCATTGGATTCCTTACCCTACCCACCCTGGTGTATGAATTTTGGAAGACTATTTATCTAAATACCTAACCTGTCAGCAAATTCAGATTGAGCATCGAAAACTGCCTACATAAAAAAATGAATAAATATTGAAAAAAGTTTTCAACTGTCACAAAGCGACGGTTTGGCCGAGTGGTCTAAGGCGCCAGATTTAGGCTCTGGTCCGAAAGGGCGTGGGTTCAAATCCCACAGCCGTCAAAGTTTTCTTTTTCTCTTTTTATTATTTTTGGGTTCAGCTAGCCGTCACAATTTTCTGTTAATGCAATGGTAGATTATTACAAACATCCAAGTAGCTGTAGGTGATGATATCCAAAGGAGATAAACTATAATCTGCATAATTAATGATTACTACCCCGAGAAGTAATCATTGATATTTATATGGGTTTTTAGTTCTAAAGGAATATGGGTTTTGATTTCTCTCACAAGAGATTGGTTTTGTTATTGATATTTATATCATACAGGTTACAATGGTTACATAGATAACAACAGATTACATCGTAAGACTAGGAAAACTGAAAAATAGGAAGACTATACTTAGTTAGCTACAATACAAGGAAGAAGAATGACCAGGTTTATAACAACCTGACTAACAATACAAGCGTGTAATCTGACTAGAATACAACCACGTAATACCCCCCTCAAGTTGGAGCGGGAGAGCCCGAACGAACGCCCAACTTGCTAACTAGACGTCCAAATTGCAGAGCTCCTAGTGGTTTGGTAAAGATGTCCGCAAGTTGATCAACAGATGGAAGATGTTTCGGAAGAATTAAACCATTAAGTAACTTTTCACAAACAAAATAACAGTCGATCTCTATATGTTTAGTACGCTCATGAAAAACAGGATTTTGAGCAATGTGGATTGCTGCCTGTCGCAATGAACAGGAATAGGCAGATGACAGAAAACGTTCATATCCTTGAGAAGATATCGTAGCCATTGAAATTCTACCGTGAGATTGGCTAAGGCACGATATTCAACCTCAGCAGATGAGCGTGCTACAATGTGTTGTTTCTTAGATTTCCATGAAACATGACTATTACCAATGGTAACTAAGTAGCCAGTAGTGGAACGCCGAGTCATAGGGCATCCTGCCCAATCAAAGTCGGTGTAGCCTTGCAAAGAAAGAGAACTAGTAGAGGCTAAAAAAATGCCGTGCCCAATGGTTTCCTTGAGATATCGTAAGACACGATGAGCATCGTCCAGATGAGCAGTGCGAGGATGTTGCATGAACTGACTTAAATAATTCACTGCATATGTTATATCTGGACGTGTGACTGTGAGATATAATAAACGTCCAATTAGACGCCGAAAAGAGCTTGGATCAGCTAAGTCCTTACCGTCAGTAGGAAGTAGCTTAAGATTAGTATCCATCGGAAAAGATTAGATACGAGCCCCTGTGAGACCAGAGTCTTTCAGGATGTCTAAGACATATTTTCTTTGACATAGAAAAATGCCTTTCGGAGAACGAGAGACCTCAATTCCTAAGAAATATTGTAAGCGACCTAGGTCCTTAATAGAGAAATGAGAGGCAAGACCTAATTTGAGTGAGTGAATGAAAGAGTCGTCTGTACCAGTGATAATTATGTCATCGACATAAACAAGGACAAAAATAGATGTTGAACCTCGATGATATGTGAAAAGTGAAATTATTTTCTTCCCCATTTTTTCCTATCACATTTGTTTCTTCCCCTTCTTTACACTCATTGGTGGAAAGACTTTTTGGTTCAATCTCAGCACTTTCTTTTTGTTTCTTTAACATCTCCAGCTTCGTGACTAACCACTGTTTAATATTATCGAACTCATCATCATTTTCTACTGCCATATCTGCAACCTCACTGAACAAAATAGTCAAACTATTATAACGTTCACGTTCAACAGTGTTCTCCCAAAAATTGACATTAACTTTCATAGATGTGTGGGATCTTTTCACATCTCTTCTCCATCTTCTAACAATATATTTTTCAGGTAGTAACTCTATTCCTTGACGGGTTAATATACTAAAAAATAGCATGTCTGCAGAGAATTCCTCTAAAACTAAAATTCTGGCAACTGCAAGCAACTTCACAGTCTTTTGAATGAAAAATCACATCAAAGTTAACCAGTTTCTTGATTTTCTGTTTGTCAAACCTTTTAAACCACACACTCTCACGAACCACGTACTTGAATGTTCCTGCTGGATCCTCTTCTTGACGGATTATTTCACAGTAAATTTTCTTCACTAATTCTGTTTGGAACTCTTTGTATTTCGATGAAGTATATATTTCTTGAATATGTTTATCCATATCAAACTCGGTGGCAGTAGTTATCGTTTTCTTCCTAAAACGCTCTTCTTAACTGAGCTTTTCATAACAGGAAATCCAGTTTGTTGCGCAATTTTAAATCTCATATGCATCAGTTGTAGTTTTAAATCTCATACCAAGTTGGGGCTCTTTTGGTCGAACTTCATCTCCATCTCCTTTGGTAGCAATGTAATCATACTTTTCATATCACAATGAAACATTATATTAAGGTACAGTAGAGACGTATTCATGTCAAAAAATTTATTACACATCTCAGACATTTATTCGAACAGTAGTGAGCAAGACACAATTTATACTTGATTGGAGCAATTTTTGAATTGAATTACATAAACCCTAACAATTCTTCCAAAATCTAAAACCAAAATAGAAAACTTACATTGAATTAGTTATTTCTTATGGATTTCTTAATGAGAGAAATTTTTAACTCACATTTCCTTTGGCCTTCGGAGATTCTTCATTTACTTCGTTTAGGACCACCATTAGTTAGTTATCAATGGCAAGTAACTTTCAGTCTTCTATTTCGTTCATGTGCAGGAACTTAGAATAGCATTTCCGTTTTTTTTTTTTGTAGATCAAGTCATCATGTTGTTTTTCTACGTAGTGAAACGACAAGTATTAGTATTTTATTTGATAAATTATAGTTGTCATTGTAGTACGATGATCAAGTCATTAGGTCTCAGTATTAATTATGTTTTTCTAATTTTTTTTCCTGGATATAATATACTCAGTGGTAGTAGTTAAACTAAGAATGATGATAACGTCGGCTATAATCTTAACAACACGAATAATAACATAGAAAATAAGTACAGGAAAGTAAATGAGACGATGATTTATGTGGTTCGGCTCTAAGGTTACATCCACAGAGTGTTGAGGGTTTTCACTATATTATGATGCTGATCGAAGTTACAATAGGTTAGTCGAATGACTTTGAGCTGGGTATTTATAGACTCTTCGTGTGGGCACCCTTACCGTTACAGCTGTTACCCATTGTCTTGGTCTGTGTGCCCATACCGCAGAGCGTCGTCGTATTTGACCGAAGTTACTTCAACGGTACTATGTTACAACGAAGATCCACCTAAGCACGAACCACACAAATCTTGACACGCGTCCTCTGTTCGTAGCATTTAATGTGGTAGTTGGGTGAATTCCCACGCCTTAGACAGCTGTAGCAGCAGGTGTCTTTTCAGCGTCAGCTTGACCATATCTCGTTTGTTCAATTCGAATTGGGCTTGGGATGGGTAAAGTGGAGTTTCGGAGTTGATGTTGTGCTTTGCAAGTGTCTTCTCGCTCAGTACTCCTTAGTCCTCCGTCGTTGGATGTATAAACTGTGGGCCAGGTGGCAGATGATGATTCGAGATCTCAGATACTATTGGATGCTTGGACGTGGCATTTTTCTCTGATGCCCCAGCATCGTATGATGCCTACCTGCTCATCTTCCTAATACGTGGCTGGTGCGGATTCGGTGCACACAGCCTCCAAGAATTCCGAAACACCATATTTGTTGTAATTAGTTTCCATCTCCTCCGCATGTATTAAAGAGGCTACAAATAGTCATAGTAATAATTAACATAGTCCACACGTGAGTCCATAACTTCCCATTTATTTCAAACAAAATGATAAAACATTGTCCATAAGCCTCGCAAAACCATACGTACACTTTGGTGCGAGGAATGGAAAGCAAACATGCAGGCACACGGAGACAGATAGGAACTTAGCAAGCAGCCAAGCACAAAATGATACAAACCAAAAGAAAAACAAACAAAGAAATCACAAGAAACTAGACTTGATCACTGATCACGCTGATAACGGAGAGAATTAGGTCATGCATGAAGATCAAAGTGCATGATCAGCAACGGCTAAGGTGATAGGGAAGGGACTGTAACATAGATACTCATTCTGCAGCTGTAGCTTTGTTGCGTTTGAGAAGAACAAACAATAGAGTAGATTTCCCTGATGCCAAGATAGACAGAGAATCAGCAAGTTTCTTAGGGTATAGCTCGAAAAGCTTTTCCGTGATATCATTCCCAAAGTATTCTTTGATAATCCCTTCTCCAACTGCTCTTTCATGGTCGCCATATATTTGTGCAATATTACTAGCTGCAACATCCATCACTGGTTAAGGTACTACAGTTGTTTAATTCTATTCGCTCAATGCTGAAGCATCCATTATTCTCAACTGCATCTTTGACCTCCTTAGGTGATGTTGAGTACACCGGCAAGTTGAATAAATCCACCTTATCTTCATCAACTAATCCCTGCAAACAATCAAAATCTCATAAAGATCTTATTACAAGATACAGGTACGCTCTTTCGTATTTTAACGTCCAAATACTCACCATCTTGGCCATGTCCATTAGACAAGAACCCAAAAGATCACTAAGTATTCCAGGATGTCTGAGAGAAGGTGAGGTTCCATCTGGAATAGCAGGAATCAGCATTACCATTAATCCTCCACAGACAATTTCTTGTGCACGCGCACAAAGGAAGGCTTTCATATCTACAGAATGTTGAGCTGTATAAGCTGCTGCTACTTCGTCGGGTGCATTTGTGTAATGAATTCTCCCATTGTTCCATGCAGGAGAATTGATATCTACAACCTCTTTAAGCACCCCTGAGAGAAAGTGAAGCGCAGATGATGTGTGAACAAAATGGAGCGAGTCACGAGGAAATAAGCGATTGTAAAAGGACCCTGGTACGCCTGAAACCAAGTATTTTCTTTCTGGAAGGGAAGCAAAGAGGGTGTTGAAATCATTGAAAGTATTGTCACTGAATGAGACATGATAGTCAGGAGTAGTGTTAACGTTATCAGTAGATACAAGGCCACCGGCAGTTTGATGGTAGTGAGAGTTGTATTTAAGATCCAAGGCTTGGATTATATTCTTCATTGCGATGAAAGTATTGGGGCCAACAGAGCAACCGAAATCCGCGATGCGAAAGGTTGTAGATGAGTTTGGCAAGTCTTGGATGTCAAGCTTGCCTGCTATTCCTTCCTCGATCATCAGCTTAGACGAATCCACCCCAATTCTCTGTCATCAATGAATATAAATGCGTAAAATAAAGCATAAATGTAGAAGTATAAACAAAAACTACACATGATCAGTTCGAATCGCCCTAGTGCAGGAATTAGATATGATTTTTTAGACCAAAAATGATTAACCATCCGTGAGGAATATCCGAATGAATATCTAACGTGGGAAATCCTTGTCATGACTGTGAAAGCTGGCTCGGAACATAACTTTTACAGCAAATATAAAGCCACGTCTTAAAAGTCTTAGTCTTCCCACCCGGATTTGTGTAGGAAGACAATTTTTTGACATGTTTGTGGTTGATATAAGATCCAAATTTTAAAACCAGACTTGCGATATCCGGGAAATATAATAAGGACGCACACTAGTCGGTTCCGGTTGTATGAGCCGGATGCGATATCCGAGCTCCGATGAATAAACTGGCGCGGATCGGAAGAATTTACCCTTAATTTGCAGAAAGTGATTTTTAGCATATATTTCGACTACTTGATCAAGATCCGCATAATCTTACGTATGATGCATTAGGTCATCAGCTCTCGCTTCGTTTGCATCATTTTTGCTACATTATTATCAATGATTCGACATTATCTTTTATAAAAGAAGACAACATTTGTTGATTAATTTTGAGGTTGTTTATGTACAACTACTAAAGCGGGGTGATAACTGCAGTAATGTGGTGGGTTTGGTCACACAAAAATGCCTCATAGTAGAGCTGAAATTTGCTATAAGCTTTCAACGCCATTATTGGTGCAGACCTGATCGTCATCGAGAATTCAGCGGATTCAAACATTGTTTCCGTGCTTCCTCGTAGGAGTTGTTGGTGTTAGCAGGTGCCATTGAAGATCGCCTCTGAATGAATTTCTTGACACTACAGAGGAGAGCGAAAAATGAAAATGGAAACAGGCGCCATTCTCTTTGTCACTTTTAGGTTCGAGTCTTTTGGGATTCTAGTGTTGGTTTTTCCACAGATACATTTTTAGGCAACACTCCTATTATCCCATTTTACATCACAATGAAAATAAAAATTGCGAGTCAATCGAAGTCGTCACAGTGCTTGATGAATCAGTTTGAAATCCTCGTCAACTTTATAGGGTTTTTGGAATTGGAATTTCTTTTGTTAAGTTATTTCTAATTGGGTTAAAATGCCAGAAGTTATTTTGGAATTACAAGTTTAGAATGACTTGTAAACTATTTTTGCTTCCGACTGACTTCGGGGATTGACATTTACGCATACCGAGTTCCTTCGTGGACATCCAATAAAATTGGAACCCAATTGAGTAGCTTCTGCACAAACTGAATTTTATTGGTGACGCCCAACAGAACAAAGTCCGAAAAATGGGTTAACCATAAACATTTGACAAACAAAGAGCAAAATCGAAACATGACGTAAAGCAACGAGTCAGCCCCTCCATGAAATATCAGACACTTTGAAACGACTAACAAAAAACAGCTGCCAAGGACCCTTGGACGAAGATCCCTAGAGTCTGATGATACTGGTCGGATCTTCTGATGATACTGGTCGTTCAAATACCACTGAAACGCTGTAAAAACCTACAGATAAAGAAGAAGAAAACACCAACAAACTCCAATGAGACAGCATCCACGACACAGTCCTTGGCACGACCTGCTGATCCAGAAGGAGAAATCCTGGGCCTTTCTGTTGCTACACCACAGGGGAGTACAACCAGCAGAGCCAGTAGCTCCTCAAATTTCTACTAATACCAGCAAAGCCACAACCCACCAACATCATTGACAACCAGAGTTAGCACCAACTGCAACTTAACTGACCACAAAGCTTCACCACCAACAACAGTCCCCACCAACCAACATCGGCAACTCTGCCAGCAGCAGCAGCTTCATCGACATATGCCAATAACCAACCACCACCCTCACCGCCACCTTCGCCCTCAAACTTCATCAACCACCTTCAGCAACATCGCCAGCAAAAACAACCACCGTCTACCGACAATCTCCATCCAAACCAAAAAAAGAGAACTAACAGATATAACAGAAAAATCGACAACCAAAAAGGAAATATATACAGATCTAAGTTTTTCTGGTCCGGAACGACCCCAAAAATTGCTCTCTTAAAGAGGAACTTTCGCTGTCTGTAGCCTCACCAATTCAGTGATTGCCCTTTTTGTTTATACTTAATTCTACAAGAAGTAGTTTTATATTTGCTGCTCCATTACTTTTTTCATTTTCTTTGGTTGTTGTCGTCTTATGCATCAAACGCGAACAATGTGGTGTAATTACCACCAAAGTTTACAAATAATGTTATAAACTGATGATCGTACTGGCTGTAATACTTGACAGCAACAGCAGAGACATAACATAATTCCTCCGGTAAGTTTCTTATTAGCGCCACACAGCGACATAGACTACATATACTGTCGCAGTTGTACCTGTGCATTTATTTACAGCAGACAAAAATCTAAAACAATACCAACAGAAAAAGTTTAGTTCTTTCTCATCTAAATGACTTATCAACGGAAATGGTTATCAACTTGTTAATGTTATATTGGCACAACACCTGTTTCAGTTACATTCTTAAGAACCAAAAACTAACCTCTTTTTCTCCAGCACTTGTCATATTAAAAAAACCCATGTAACATATCTAGCACAGATCTGCAAGTATAGTGTGTACGAGTACGTAAATAATCCTAGTTAAATTTATTGTAGGAACTAGTACTACCATAAAAGTGAAAGAGCAAAGTAAGTGTAACTATGAGACCATGGTCCGGATAACAATTACTTGGAAAAAGAAAAACATAATTCTCTAGCGTCTACTGTGTACTATTGGAGTTGAAATGTTATTCTGATAATTGGTCTTAAAATTGTCTTAAAAAAGGAAAGGAAATAAAAGAATTTTCCTTTTAAAATTCTCCAGCGTCTACTGTCAGATTTGGAACACATAGCATAACTGAAAGCATAAACAAATTTGGGATACCATTTTGAGTATTTTCACATAAATCAGTAAAGGAATCAAGATACAGGTGAGCAATACATAAAGGTGAGATTCACCTTGACTGAATCTCTTCATACAGTCTTCTTCAATCAAGAATTGGATCAGTTTGTTCGCGCAACAGTAGCTGCAGATGTGATACCGGATACCAAAGCTGCCATGCCAATTACTTGTGTCAAGCTTCTGGTCTTGATGGCTACAGCTGCCCCAGCTACCGCACCAGCAACTGAAGCATTCAGCTGTAGATTGATAGATATTCAGCTAGTTCTAAAATGCATAGTCGACATGAATTCTGACTTCTGTAAACAGCACTGACTCCATAATTATCCTAGGTGATTATCAGTCACTCCACTTCCGAAATTTGGCAGCGTGGACAGTCACGAAATTTCAGCAGGTAATTATTCACAATAGCGCTCAATTTGTGTACTGTATTGTGTAGGGACAGAGCTACCCTTAGGCCAAGGGTGGTCCCCACGATCCCTAAATTTTTGCAATCCTTCACTAAAATCTTTATAGTTTTGTAATTTTTAAGAATACTAACACTAATGGCCAAACCTATGTAAAGTTTCTGTCTACGTCCCTGTTATTGTGTGTACTTGCACATCAAAGTGTTTGAACATAAATCACGGTTCTGGGTTATTAATTTGCCTGTATATGTTTCAACTTTAAGCAAACTAAGAAAAATACCCATATCATTGTTACATAGTACACTTCTGGTTAGATTTCGTAAGATACCATAAAGCATAAACACCAACAGTTCAACAGAGATTTCGTAAAAAAAAAAAAAAAACACAATGATCTCTAACAAGATAACAAAATACACAAACTGATAAAAAATGTGCAATAGGAGAAGAAGCTGAAATTACCATGTCCTTCTTTCTACGGTATCTTTCAACCCCACACTGTGTACCAGTATATATCCCAGCAAAAAAACCTAGTAACCAGCAAAAACACAACATGTATCAGGTAAAGAATACATTTTTACTTGCACAACTATTAAGGAAAATAAGGAACGATGCAGCATTGATATCTCCAACAAGTTAGTAAGAATACGAAAATGCATAGACCGAAACAGACGCTAGCTTACAATAACTAACACTTAAGACATCCCAGGATTCAGAATGCCTTACACGGAGCCTAATAATGATTGTTTCAACCACAAATATACCTTTCTATAACCCGGACTTTTTGTTGTTGTTACGATTACAAGCAAATTTTTCTATGATCGTGTTACATTAAAATCACCAGCTTACTAACAACTTTAACTGACCACATTTCTTTAACTGATAGATTCTCTTTTCACATAGTACTTATTAACTAACGATACACTCACATTTGGTTAAAACGACGCCAACGCTAATACATAACGATAATACTAAACCAGATGCTCATGTTACATACATTTGAGTCTTTCCTTGATTAAACGTAACCGCAAACTAAGTTAGCATAAACCTAACCCAATTACAATGTATGATAATAAGCATCCTCCATTAGCACATCCATACACTTAACTTGATTAATCGTACTTTACACGCAGTAATTCTTAATCATACATATGGATTGAATACATTACCACATTGTAATCCCAATTTACCAACTGATTTTACCACATAGGAAGCTCTGGAAAAACCAGCAAGACCTAAAAAAAAAAAAATCAAAAAACCAAATATTAGAGTACACTTTGAATTTCACAATTGACTAATTCAATGTGTGTAATTAGGTCTTTCTTTTCTTACCATTTTTGCGAGAATCATATAAACCTATGCATAAACCCCAAATTGCACCTCCCTAAATCCACAAAAACAAAATCCAAAAATTAAATCAAAAAAAAAAGAAAAGGAAAACTTAAACCCTAATCATAAGAAAACTTACAGTTCCGAAACGAACGACGGATTCAGCCGCGATAGAAGAACAAGGAACAACATCCCTGATATTTCTTTCTTCCTCCATTGTTCTGATTTCTGAAATTTTTCTTCTTAATTTTTCTCCAATATTACAAGGGTTTAACAGTTAAGGGCGTGTTTGGAACACTGGAAAGTTATTTCAGTACTGTTTGGGAAAGTTATTGCCTATTAACCAAACACACCTCTAATTAGGGATAATAAATGATTAAAAATTTTTACACTCTATTTACACCTCAAAATGGATAAATATTTAATGAATTTCTTTAATAGCCTTTGGTGTGAAAGATTTTGTTATAGCCGTTGGTAATTATGGCTACATGACAAGGCAATGAAGGGTAGTAGGTACCCTTTCCTAAAAAGCGCCAAAATTAATTTTGATTTTTGATTATAAGATGCAAAATTCTTTTAGATTATTTTTTATTATTATTTTTGACCGGAAAGGTTAAGATATTTATTTAAAAACAAAAATACTTCCTCCGTCTCACTATTAAGTGACCTATTTTATAACTAAATTTAGTTAACGTTTTTTGTAAGGAGCGCCTAGGAATAACAAACAGTAAGGCTAAAGACCAATCTTAAACACAAGGCTGACGCATACTTTCTGTTACCACTTTAACAAAAGAGGATTTCTTCATCCGTTCCGCACCATGATTTCCGAATGGAATACATTATCAAATCACCTTCTAATGCATCTTCATAAAGAATGTCTTTTAGTTCCGTTGGAAATTCATGAGGTTTCATCTCCTCTTTATCTACCTGAAGCTTTGCAAGATAATCTGCAGCTTTATTGTATTTTCTCATAACCGAACAGAAGAGCTTTCAAGCATGACGAAATTATCCCTGAGTTCCTGAATGAGAGGATGAATATGTAGTTGATAATCCTCCTCAGTGCCATCATTAAAAAAACGTCGTTTTGCACATATCTTGCAGACAACATAGGGGGTTGAATTATGGTCTCTATTTTCACAGAAAGAAAACCATCTGGCGATATAAGGCACAATACGCCGGCAGCTTTGGACTATAATCTCTTTGAATAGTGTATATTCCGATGTTCCTCGTCATACTGAACAACTGTTTTCAACAAAAATTGGTAAAAAAAATGAATTGATCAATAAGTCGTAATGAAAACTATCTTGAATCTAAAAAATTTGGCTGCCCAAAGCAATCTCATGAAACTTGATTAATTGTATACGGGGGGACTGGTATCCTAGTTGCTCTCAAAATCACGCTTGAGATTTGACATGTAGTTATTACGGAGCAACAGAAAAGAACCCCTTTTAAAATTAAGCAAAAGAGTTCCATTGCCGGGATTTGAACCCGGGTCGCCTGGGTGAAAGCCAGGTATCCTAACCGGGCTGGACTACAATGGAATGTTGCTGGAATTCCTAATGAAATATTAATAATATCAACTAAATTTAGGTGTTTGTAGCGTTCCTGTAGCTTGCCAAGATAGCAATTGGCAAACCATAATACATGCATGGCAAGCCGTAAGTTATATAGACTGCTCATTTTTAAAATGTTTTGATGTACTTTTTTTTTAATATTTTTTATTATTGGGTAAATAGTATTATTACAATAAACTAGTTGGAAGCCTAACAAGCTAAGCTCCAAACAATATACTATTACATTAGTTGAACAGGTTGTCGTGCTAACCTACCAGCGAGCCTCATGAGGAACCAGCCAAGGGAGCCGAAGCGGATAGAGGGATTGATTATGTCGCAAGGGGAGCAAGTTAACTCATGGGGATGACCAACTGAGCTAGGTACCCATATGTAATGATAAAATAAGAATTTTATTTTTTCAACGAGAATTCTTATGTTGGTCATTAGCTAATACATTCTAAACCTCATCACAGTAATTTTCATATGTCACATTGAGTATCAATGTTCCCAGTGTAAACAGTTAATCTGTTTTTTTGAAGAGTTGATATCTCCGATGTATTTCCATGCAAATAATCTAATTCTGTGAGTTTTGCTACATTTCCATAGAGCTTCCCAAACAAGAAAAGTTATGATATTCATACCCAACATTGAAATAAGATGGAGAAATTGTATTCACTTTGAAATTTTGTATTCTCTTTCAAGATCGTATTCACTTGCAAAGATTTTTCTTTTTCTTTCGGTACGTTTGTTTGCCAAAATGAAATCTTTAATTATAACATTAACTATTTCATATAACTTAGTCACGCATAATTTTTTCTTTTTCTTACAGAATTCCATTTCGGTACGTTTGTTTGCCAAAATTAAATCTTTAATTATACCATTAACTATTTCATATAACTTAGACACGCATAATTTATTTTAACATGGCCAATCCATGACTGACACTTCTCTTACTTGGTAAGTAGCCACTCGCTAGAACTTTGATTCAACAATGAAAGTCATAAAATTATCTGTTTTGATTTGATAAAGAGTGTGCTTCTCTTAATCTTAGATGTGCCGTCTACGACACACTTTCTTTTACCGTACTTAATTCAAGTATTCACCAAAGATATATTCTTTTCCCACTACAAGAAAATTGGTTTATTGCAGCAGTCAATGGGTGTGGCATAAGCCTTCATTTGGTGCTACAATAGATTTGTAGCAGCACCAAAACTTTTCGCCACAGGTGCGGCAACAGTCCCTGTAGCAAGAAGTATATTGCCACACTTCAATCTCTTGTTGCGGCAAAAGGTATATTTGTCTACCTTTTTGCATCCAACTCTTATCCATATGTGCTAGATTATGAGAACATGACAATGAAACTTATAGTAAACAGAACACTAAATATCAGAAATAAGACTTGGTTTGAGAAGACCCTAGAAGCTAAGTTTCTGAATTTCAGATGTTTCATATTATCAATCCAATGAAGAATAATGTTTATCAAAAGTATCTTGTAATTCAGTAATCTATTTTGAGAAATATACCTGTAAGAACACCACAATCCAATTCACATAAGTTCCCTGTCAACATAAATCCAATTCACATAAGTGCTCTCTAGAAATCAAACTTGTCAGCAACAAATGCTTCTAGTTGAAGAGAAATTTAGAAGATCAAGATACCAAATCCAACTTACGGCGATTCTCTGATTCCCATGATCAGAATAACCCCAGGAAATACTGACAATGTGCACCACCATGATCAGATTCAAATTAAACACAATCAAAATGACCCAAAACACATACACAGACAATCAAATTAAACCAATTAATCTCACAACTCAAGTAAACCCTCACTTGTTCTATTACATGTTAATCAACAATTACACTAAACTCAGAACACAGATCCACATAGTTGCTGAAAAAATCAACAATACTTTCAATAATCTATCCAAATCATGAAATCCAAGAATAAGCATATAAACTCTATTATACTTCACATTTTTAAACTAAATTCACACCAAGAAGTAGCAAAAATTGAATTAAATCAAAAAAAATAATCAGCGAATCTGAAGATTAGCTACTACAAATGGAGTCTAATTAAAAGATAAGGACAAGAGAATAACATCACGCTTACCTTCAAAAAGCTTCGATCTACAGAGGAAAAGGGTTTTTGTTCCAAGAACAGCCAACAATCCAGCTTACCTTCTCGCAAAGGAAGCTAGGACTTTCCAAGGCACTTGTAAATGGGGTAGCACTCCACCTTTTTGTATTATTGAAGCTTTGGAAGTAGATAAATCAAATATCAAACACTTTCCTGCCGTTTTGACATTCCATGGCTCTACTCCACCAGTTGTAAGGGTTGCTAACCCCCTAGGTTAGCTCTTTTGAATGAATTATAAATTGCCAAAAAAAAAAAAAAAAAGTTTGACATTTATAGATACACATGGCGCAGTTAAAATATGCAACTCTTGTTATTGTTGTCACAACATATACATAGTCCGAATTCCACACTAGCTTTTTAAAGCTCGTCGATGCATATAATAAGAGACTTTCTGGATACCACCATGGAACTTAGAGACCTCTCAGAGAATTAAGGTATTAAAATGCTTTGCCAACTAACACAAAGCTAGTTGGAAAGGTGAAAGATATTAACCATGTTTTGTACAATGTGCGGCACAGCTCCGGAAATAACTGAACACCTTCTTTTTCATTGTAGCTATGCTCAATCGGACTTATTTCCAAATGGTTTTCACCATCAAACAAGGTAATGACAATTAAGCTAATGTTAACAAAAATGTGGCATATCTGGAAGGAAAGATGCAATAGGGCGTTTGAGAGTAAATCTAGAACTGCTAGACAACTGTCATTTGATATTCAGAAATATCTCTTATTTTAGTCCAAAAACCAAGAGTAAAGAGGACTAACAGTAGGACACAAAAGAAAATTACAACTCCATGGACGGCACCTTAACACACTATGCAGGAAAATCAACATGGATGCCTCTTGGATCGCTAAAAATTCTTTGCTAATTTTGCATTAACTCTAAGAGAGATGACACGGGTGAGGTTAAAGGAGGAAGAGCAGGTCACTCATCCAGTCAGACCCTCAAGAGGCGGAAGCAGTAAGTGTCTTACAGGCAGTTCTCTGGGCAAAGGAAAAAGACATCAACAATTTCAGTATAGAAGGAGACATCATAGATATCTTGGAGAAGCAGAAGCGCCATCGAAGAAGCAGAAAAAGTAGCTAGAACTTGTTTTAATATTTTAGGTTTTACTTTCATTCCCAGAACTGGAAATTTGGTAAACTAATCTCAAGACAAAAAAATCGGTTGCCCAAAACAATCTCATGAAACTAATCTCTCGGAATTGGTCTAAAACACAGCTGAAATTGATTTTTTTTTCAAAAACACAACATATCATAGCTAAAAAAGAGAGATAAAAGGGTGATCAGTACCTTAATAATACAGGAGGAAAACAACTGATTTTTCTGGATCTCCTCTCTTCTCTTGCGCGGCAGCGACAACAACAGTAGGTAGCTTCTTTTAGGAGGGATGTAAAGAAACAGTCTGTAGGTTTTAGACGACAAGGTTGGTTTTTTTTCTTTTTCTGAGTACAGGGGACTGGAGAATCAGGATTATGGTAGTGGTAGAAAAAAGATAAATGGCAAATCAAATATTTCTTATTTTTTCTGTTAGAAAATCTGTTAAATTAGTCAAGTGATGAAATCCAAATTTGTTAACAGTGGTAGCTAGAGTCGGAGACAAGTGGCTGCAACAGACAGTGGTAGGTAGAGTCGGAGACAAGTGGCTGTTGGAGATTGGCTGGAACAGAGGAATAGAGGCATTTCGGAACAGAGGATCTGGGCTCTCAAAATCCACTTGACATGAAGGACTTGGTTATTACGGCGCAACAGAAAAAAACCCTTAAAAAGTTAAAGTTAAGCAAAAGAAGTTCCATTGCCGGGATTTGAACCCGGGTCGCCTGGGTGAAAGCCAGGTATCCTAACCGGGCTGGACTACAATGGATTATTGCTGGAATCCCCAATAAAACAGTAATGTTGAAACTACATTTAGGTGTTTGTAGCAATCAGCAAGCTATGATACATACCCGGCAAGCCGTAAGTTATATAGACTGTTGTTTTGGTATCTTCTTGTAGATTTTTGACGAAGGTCATATACGTTAAATCGCAATGGAAATTATGTATCATCGGTCACTTCAGAATGCATAAAAGGTCGTGTCTTCACTTTCTGCAAGAGAAACGAATCGCAATATCATGACGGCAGTGTCAGAGCCTCTTGCTTAAGAGCTCTCGATATTCCATATATCTTATACTGAGCAATTCAGTGTCCTTTCAACATGTGCAATGCATTTTGAAAGATGTCTGGTGTCTGGTGTCTGAACTTTCCCAGAATAATATATGATGCTGATCACATTATATCTAAATGCCCCTAAACATATTGCATGCTAGTATAGAGCTCCAAATTAGTTATATCCAGTCGTCAGATTCACCGGTTGAATCTCTGGATAATTAATTAAATCCAACCGTCAGATTCACCGGTTGAATCCCTGGATAATTATTAAATCTAGTCGCGGCAATTCCTAGACAAACTCTACTATTTACTTACTCCGATCCTTAGATTTTCCCGGCTGAATTCTATGGAATAGTAATAAATATTCACCTTCCGGGCATTTGGGGCAACCACGAGTAAGCCCCGAGAAAAAGGTGCGGGTGCCTTTAATAATAATGCTCAAAGGAACATCCAAAAACATGGAAGAACTAGGATTGGAAGTTTGATTAAACATCCAAAAGGTGCGGGTGCCTTTAATAATAATGCGCCGGTTTTGGCCGGTCCCCACTCCTTTTCCTTATTTTTTTATATTATTTTTATATTATTTTTAGGGTTTCCTCTTTCAAGGACTTCCTCTTTCTATCAAACTCCTGAAACTTCCATATTTCTCCATGAACCGTGTGGTTAGCAAAGCAAGTGGTCCCGCAACAATAATGAATTGTCCTTCTACCACCATGAGATATATAAAATAATACTATTTTAATATTTTTAATAGTGGTCCTTTCACCACTTTTAAGAGTTTCAGTCAAACTCAAATTCTTCATAAAAGGATGAAATAATGATCGATGGACAATCAGAAAATACTAAGATTCTTCATAAAATTATGAAATAATGCTCGATGGACCATCAGAAAATACCAAAATTCTTGGGATTGGTCCGCGGACAGCATGGAAACACGGGCATGCCACCATCACAAGTCATGGTTGTCCCTTTGGCTTGCAGAAGCCGGTCCCACCTCTTTTGATGATTTTTGACCTAATTAATCATCCAAAGTCCATATTTGGTTCAAACTCCTTCCTGCAACCGGGAATGGTCGTCCACACACCATCAGATTGATGGTTTCACGACCACCAAGGGCCGGTTCAACACCCCTTGGTTGGTCATTCTCTTTCCATGATTAGGTTTTATTACCTATTGCGAAGCCAAACACAATTTCAATAATGATTAAACAACAATTAATCATCCTTATCACCAAGTGCTCTGCAAAGGAGTTTGGTAAATGCTCAGCCTAGCATCTGGGTACTACATGGTCGATCCATCACCCATGTAGCTGGTCCCCCTCCCACCAATAAATTGATTATCCATTGATCGTAATTAGGGTTTTTAACTGAATGCTTTATCTAGCATAATTCTGAATAGGTTCAAATGCCAATATTTTAATATTCAGCAATCAATATTTTAATTAACTAATTAAATAATATTCGTTTAATATTTTATTTGGTCTTGCTACCAATTACTCATAGATTTAGCAATACTTTCTCTGACTAGAAAAATTGCTCTAATCATCAATGTTTCATCTGGCAATACCTTAATTGCTTCAGCTAGCAGTGGGTCACGGACAACAAGGTTCAGAACCGCCACTTTTGGCAATATTGATTTAAGTATAAACAATTAATTGCATAGAGCAATATTCCTCTTACTGATTAAGCTATCAGTATTTTATTGGTTCATCAACCAACATTGGGTTCGTCAGTCGACCATTATTATAATCTCTCCTTATCATTCGACTGGCTCATGACACATGGATCGAAAAGGACTTATGATCATTCAGGAATGATTATTCTCAATAATTCTTAGTGCATAACATAATGGGTGATGATCGATCCAGCAATCTCATTAAGCCATCACCAAATCATTTGACTATCATTACTGCTTCAACTAGTATAATGGCATGTTATGACCTAATTCAACGTTTGTGGAGCATGTTAGAGCATGTTGTTGTTTCAACATTCAATGCTTCATCCATCACAATCTTGAACTTCGTCTGTTCAGTTCATAAGACTCATAGTCTTAGGTCAAAGGCTGACCACTCACGTCTGCAAAGCAGACTCATACATAAGACATCAATTCATGTCACATGGGGGATATCACTAGGGTTTTGCTCTGGTGGCCTACAGCACTTGCGATGTAAGGTACATCCACGATGAGAGTTGTGGTAAGTTGTGCTGGCAGTTAAAGGAGGAAATGGAAAGTGGATAGTCGATTAACCAAGTATTCCATGCAACATGGAAGTGGTTCCTTCATGATCTCCCACTTCCCCATTCTTACACTACCTTCAAGTTTCACCACTTACAGGAGATCGGTGTGCTGCTATAAATAGGTTTCTGAATCTACGTTTTGAGAAGATTAACGAGACTCAACGTAAGCAAACCTACGGCAGTCAAAATTATCAAACACTTTCAGAAGATTTCTCTCGTATACACAGAGAATCATCTTCACAAAATTTCAACACATCACATCACCAACAGATCAATCTTCATTGATCTCCATACAGTCTCAGTTTCCCTCCCTACAGACCGACCCTTTTCCTCCTCTTGTGACCGGATTGAACCTGGAACTGCCTTTTTTGGTTTAGGGCTAGGGTCCTATAGATTAGTCTTTCGAACTCAAAGTACTCATATACAGTACATTTGTTTAAAAGTTCAGGAGATTTCCAATATCCGAACACCTGCTTCAGCGAGCACTTTCCTTCTCCACCACTTTTACCGGAAACCCCCGCAGGTTGTTTTTGTTATGTTGTCGATGTTTTAGGAAGAGTCTAGAATCTTCTAGAGGTTTTACTTGTTTGCCTAAGTTAGGGAGTTTCCTGATTTAGCTATGTTTGAGGTTTCCTAGTATAACTCATATACTTGGAACTCAAGTTTGTGTTTTCCTGGTATAACTCTTATACTTGTAACTCAAGTTGGTAACATATATAAATAGGTGTACAAGTCTTAAGGAAAAACACACAACATAATTTAGAGGAGAATTCTCACAATTAGAGAATATTAGGGTTTAGAACGTTTGTTTTTAGAGAATTATTTTGGTGTTTGTGAACAGCATCTTGCTGGTCATAGTTGTGGTTTAATTCTCTGTAATTTGTTCTATAATAAGAGTTGATCGTAGCCGTTTATGGACGTAGGCACATTGCCGAACCACGTTAAATCTTATATCTTTCTTGTTTCATTTAGTGCATCTTATTTCTGTTTTCTTTAGTTCTACATTGATCCAAAGAACTATTAGTGTCTTGTGGAGAGGTTAATTCTAAGGTCTTAATCACAACAAGTGGTGCGGTGAGAGTGGAGAGGATCATAGTTAGAAGTGAAGATGTATAGTTCTACATCAAGTGTATTTTCGAAGGTGCGCGGATTTGATATTATCAAGTTCAATGGGAAGAATAATTTCACATCATGGCAAACTGATGTAAAAGATATTCTTGTTAGTATGAAACAAATTAAAGCAATCAAGGAGAAGCCAGCAACGTTACCAAAGGATTGGAATGATGAGAAGTGGGCTGACCTTGATTTGGAGGCGTGTTCAACTATTCGTTTATGTTTGTCAAGGGAGATCACTCACAACTTTTTGAGTGAAATCTCTGCAAGGTGTTGTGGGAGAAGTTAGAGAAGCTCTACTTGCAAAAGGATTTGACTTCGGACCTTTACTTGAAGCGTAGACTATATGCCTTTAGGATGTCTTCAGGTAAGTCTATGATTGATCATATTAATGAGTTTAATAAGATTTGTTCTGATTTTTCTAATATCAGTGTCACTATCTCTAATACGGATAAATCCATGATATTATTATGTTCTTTGCCTCCGTCGTATGATGCTTGCTTTACAAGCTAAGGCGTTAAGGAAACAAGAGTTCAGCAATGAAGCAGAAGTCGAGGGCATGTTTGTTGATAGGGGAAAGAATGGTAATAAGAAGTCGAAGTCAAAGAATCATTCCAAAAAGAGCGATATTGAGTGTTATTATTGTCGAAAAACTGGTCATATTAGGGATGATTGTCTCAAGCTTAAGGCAAGAGATGAGAAACGCGAGAAATCAGATTCGAAGAATATTGTTGCTTCGGTTGCTAAAGGAAGTGAAGTTTTAGAAGACCCAATGTGTGGTTTTTATGAGGAAGTGTTAACTGTTGCATCAAAAAGTTATCTCAATGATGGTTGGATACTTGATTCCGGTGCTTTGTATCATATGTGTCCTTCAAAGGATTGTTTCACTAGTTACAGAGAGGTAAATTGTGGTACTGTTATGATGGGCAATTCTAATGCCTGCAAAATAATTGGAGTTGGTACGGTACAGGTTCGTTCGCATGGTGTTATCACAACACTTTTAGAGGTTAGACATGTTCTAGATTTGAGGAAGAGTTTGATTTCATTAGGAGTACTTGAATCTCTTGGATACAAGTATGTTGTTGAATATGGGTTCTTGAAGGTATTCTACAATGGTAGTGTAAAGATGACTGGTGAAAGACATGGTAATTTATATTTCTTACAAGGAGATATAGTTTGTGGTGGAGCTATGGTTTCTCAATCAATTGATGAGAAACAGGTGGAGTCAACACGTTTATGGCATATGCGTCTTGCACATATGAGTGAGAAAGGTATGTCCGTGTTGAGTAGTAAAGGCTTGCTTGGTGGTGCGAAGACTTGCAAGCTTGATTTCTGTGAGCATTGTATCTTTGGGAAGCAACGTATGAACAGTTTGGTACCGCTGTTCACCACACGCAGGGTATGTTAGATTACATCCATTCGGATGTTTGGGGTCCCTCTCGTACAGTTTCTAAGGGAGGTGCTAGGTGGTTTATGACCTTTATCGATGACTTTTCGAGGAGAGTTTGGCTTTACACTGTGAAGCATAATAATGAAGTCACTGAGGTGTTTAAGAAGTGGAAGACCATGGTAGAGAAATAACTTGGTTGTGTGGTTAAGAAGATACGTTCCGATAATGACGGTGAATACATCGAAGAAAAGGTGTTATTCTTTTCTTTTTTTTTTGAGTAGAACTACCTCCTTTTGCACATCATACCTTTAATGGGTAAAAACCAAGTTATGACGATTGAGTACGTTTTCCCATATTAGGGAATACTTATCAACGCCTTAAATTCTTGATTTGGACAAACTTAAGTTTGATGAATGATTATGTACTCATTAACCTTTCCCCTTTGCTTAGATTTGAAGTTCTAAGAAGAAGATTCATGGTCTTGTTAAGCTTTTCAAAGATAAAGAACATTGTGAATCATTCTTCTTTTGAGATTATTCAACTGTCGCAGTATATTTTCTTTCTACGAAGTTTACTTGCTTAGATTTCTTCCCAACTCGTTCACGGAGGAGGCTGTTTGAACTTTGGATTGAAGTTTTACAACTCCGTTTTCGTTCCAACCATCTACTCTCCTGAGTCTCTTTAGGAAGATAGCTAATAGGTCACAGAAAACAAATATTCTAAGAAATCGAAGGCTAAACTTGTAAATCTGATGCCTTTTGAGAGTTTGTTGGACCCTAATATCGATTAGATCTAGCTACTATCCGAGATCGACTCACTACTCTTAAGGAGATCTACAAAGAAGAGCAAGAAACAACACTTTTTTAAAGATTTTGAAAGTGGTTTTGAAACTTTTCAAGGGAGGTAGATAAAATCTTCATACCTCCCTGTTTCTAGCGCCAAAATGTAGTTGCATCTTTTCTGATGACTACACCCAAGCAGATCTAATGACTATCAAACTACTAACATTCGAGATTCAAAGATAAATAAGATGTACAGAAAATGAAAGTAAAGATGAACACAAGCATATACGTGGTTCGGCCTTTGAGACCTACATCCACGAGAAAGAAACTATATCTTTTATTGACTAGGGTCTTACCCTTGAAGGAATTACAAATATCACTTAGACTTCTAACTCTTTCCTTCTCTAAATCTCTCTCTAGAATTCTCTGTAGAAAGACCATCTAAGATTACATGTCCATTTCCTTCTACATGGACTGGTATTTATAGACAGACTGGACTCGCGGAGGTGCAACCCGATGTAGCTCGGGTGGTGAGGCTATCGTATATCTACTCGGACCGGTCTTCTGTAACTATCCTTAGAGGTGTCTCGTTCGAGTCTTCTCTCCGAGTTATCTTTCCTTTCTTATACGTCGTGTTTCTCCTTCTTTTGGGACTAAACCTTCTTCGGATAGTACTGATCGTCAATTGTCCGAGTTTCTGATTTGATGTACTCTTGTCACAGCTGTGTCACACCTCCTCTGATCCTTCATTAAATGTTTATATATCTTTTTAGACTTGACCGTCTGAGTGATCTGACCACTCCATACATGCGTCACACATGTGGCTAAGTAGTAGATATTTCGATTCAGTTGCAAATCTCCTTTTAGGGAATAATTCGGTGTATTCCTATCACCTTCTAAGCATGAGATCACCTCCTGTGATGCTTCCACGTGGAAATTGGGTATTTTACCCTCACAATTCTGTAATTGAGCATTGACTAAAGCATTCACTCCCACGTCTTCATAGTGTCCTGAACTTGTATTGTTTCATTCAGCATATTCCAACATTGTTGCATCAAAATCATCTACAGTATAACCCCTATAAAATAATAGTGTCAGGACCGGTAAAATTTATCACGCCATGTTAAATAACAGCATAAATTAATAATTAATAGTGTATTACTTTATCAAAGTAGTATTTAATTCTATAAAAAAAATCAACAAAATGAACCAATATCTTATTCCATTACAAATTCTTTTCGTCATTTAAGATTCATTCGATCGATGACACCACATTAAAGAATCCAAGTGAAGCGTTATATAATAAAGGAACTAGAGAATTGCAAAATTTAATCAATGAATTGGATTATGACAGTGGAATGGATGTTGATTTTTTTTTAAACTGCCCTCAAAAGGATATTATTTCAAATTTGTTGACTGACAATAAATAATTGAGAGTGTCATAGGACAAAACGAAAGTGTTTAAGTGGAAGTCGAAGATGAAAGTATAGTTACATAGCCACCTTCCCGTAAAGAAGCTACCAAAGATACAAAGATATTAAATAGGCTTTTATTGCATCAGAAAACGACAACACCAAAAAGTCGTCTAATATTAAGAAAAATCCAAGATGAAATTCAATGTGACATCAATTTTAGAAAAAACCAAGTCACAATTGACTCATTCTTTATCAAATTAGCATACTAAAGTTATATAAATTGGAGAATTATTAATTTAAGAAACCTATAAAAATCTAAAAAAAGAACTATCATTTTATAAATTTAGCACGTTTGTCCCGACTCAGGACCGAAAAAATTTATTAATTTATCGCGAATTAATTCATAGGGGTTCTACTGTACTTTTCTAGCATAATCTTGGTCTGACAAAATTTTTTTAGGAGAGTAATTAAAATCCATTGTAATGTCAGCACCAACTTCTAGCTTCCTATCTCTATGACCACCACAGCCGGTATCCGATAAAGAGTGCCACCCACTGATGCTCGTAAAAAAATGAATTTTAGTGTCAAGTTTGATGGACAACGTTTCAGAACATATTGCCACCAACCCCCCTAGTTCATTGCAAATAGTCATGAAATTATTTGATTAAAGTGATAATCTTTTAATCCTCATCCACTTACCTGCATCATTAATGGACTCAACAGGGATAATTGTGACTTCATCCTTCATCTGTTTTCTTTTAGATTGTCGCAGTAAGCCAGCCATAATCATAATCATTACTAGCTAACAAACCTATTTAACCCACTTGATTGAATTGTAAGGCTTAAACAATGATTCATTTTATTTTCTGTTACTCATTCATACAAGAAAAATAGGTTTAAAACATTAGTTCTGTTTAAAACATAGTGTAAGTTGTTAGTAGTTGTAATATAGCAGTCTAGTTGTAAGTGGTTGTAACAGTGGTCTAAACTTGACCTTCATTTTCTTTCTTTCCTGACAAGACGGTCTGGAAACGTGTTTTCCTCTTCTCCTGTAAACACCATAAATATCTAGGTTTTCATCTCTCTCAGATTTCCATCTTCAAACCAATTTCATCGCCATGTTTGCTTCAACTATCACTGAAGGTTTTGATGGCCATCATCAACCGCAAGAAAAAGTAACACAGCTTATTGCTGAGTCCCAAGAATCGATGCTTGGTAGGATAAAAGCAAGTACTGCTAGTCTAGAAAGGATGTTCTACAAAGTTGTTCAGTTTCAAGCACATACCCAACATCAATTGTTGGAGATTTTAACAACTATGAACAATGGAATGACTGCTTTGCTAGAACAAAAAATAGAATTTAGTGCGAGTCATCATTGTTGTACTGAAGCAGATTGTAGTCCATAAGAAATAATTAAGGGAGGCCAAACACATTACTCAGGATGATTGTGCAATATTGGCCCTAGGCCAATCGTCCGCATAATGCGTGATGTTTGCGCTGCATCATCCAAGGCCATCTACCCAACTGTCCTAATGCATCATGATGATGCAACATTATATCTAGGCCAATATCCCTCTTAACGCGATAGAAGCTTGAGATGAAGCTTCATTCATGTCATGGCACATCTTTGCGCATGCGCCATGCTAAAAATTCAGGGTGTTACATCATTCGCCCCTTTAAAGAAATTCGTCCCTGAAATTCAAAACAAAATTATTATGGAAAAACTCTTCGATTTGGATTCCTGAACAAAAGTCTCACACCATATGCTAAAAAATCACGGGTTTCTTCAAATTGTCGTGAACATCAATTTAGACCCTCTGAGCAACCGTCCCATACCGCCTGCCCAGGGATCCAAAAGTTCCCACAACGTTTCCGAGAATATTGAGTTGGCCAGTTGCCAAACGATATCTCAACCAGGTATCTTAAGGGGCGTCCCATACCACCACTCAGGAATCCCTAAGGTTCACAAGTTGAAATATGTCATCAAAATGACATGCAAAATCTTAAAAGCAACACTGTGAGGACCCAAGTCTAATGCCAGTGCAGTGGGATACAAGCTACCGTCATTGACGGATTTCCGTTTTCCCATCGCAATGGATTGCTAGCCAACCTGACAACGCACACCATCCCGGACAGGTAAGGGGTGATCAATCCCAATGCCAATGGTAGTAGGGTACCGGCCAACTGTCCTAGACAGCACCGTCCCAAACAGATTTTCTGGAAAACTCACAGCGTTTAACAAGCTCAACTCGATTCGCAAAATAACTGACATAGCAGTTACAAACTCTTTCACGCGCAAAAGTTGGCCTACTCTCCAACTTTACTTCCTTTTTGAAAGAAAGATACTCGTTGATGAGTCCACTCCGCACAGTCTCTATAGTTATCTCGGAACTTTCTTTGATACCATTGTGACGGACCGGAAAATTACGCTTGGCGCGCCTGGGCGCGCATGCCATAACTCCCCTGATGCACCATAATGATACTACAAACCGGGCCTTATCACTAGGAAAATGCACGTCCATTTGCCCTAGCAAGTATGCTCGTGAAGCATGATGCGGCTAACTTATCTTCCACACCGTCCCAACTTACCATACACCAAGAGTACAAAGCCTTGACTCAACGTAGGAAATTTATCACTGAATTTCCTATCTACCTGAGTAATCGTCATATTGCCGAGTCTAGTCTAGGCATAAGACATGCCTTGGGTTTACGCATAGGACGTTGCAGGCCTAATACCCCTTCTTCACTTAGCTTAGGCATTGCTGAAAGAATGCACTTTTCTTGCTCGTGCCAAGGGTGCATCAATCAAGCTCATGTCGTACCTTTCTTAGGCTTATGCAAGATACGCTAACTTGCATATCGATGTATCTTACTTTTGAGGTCATGCCCAATGCGCCATTGGTATATGCCTAAGTCTAACGCCTTGATAGGAAGTATGAGCATCCAAGGAATGGAATGCAACTTGCCTCATCAAGTTTGGCCACAATCATCTCTTGCATTGAGCTACCGAGCCAGATGATATGAGAGACCACTATGCCGCAATCATCTCGTAATTAGATGATATGAGCGACAAAGTGCTGGACCGGAAATGCTGCAACTCATTACGGATGCCTACCTACCCTTTCCTACTCTAAAGGATCAACCACACACCGTAGTTCATCCTCGAAGGGACAGAAACTTAAGTCAACTCGTTTGCAAGGCCGTGTCCTAGCAATAATGGTAATGGCCTAGTCCGTATAGGCCGTTCCGTCAAAATACACAAAGGATCTGCATTATCGAGTTCGCGACATGGCATAGTGAATTCTAAGCATCAAATGCCCTATTTGCAAGCTACACAACTACAAATGAGGCTTACGCATCATCTATACTCTTTCGACTAAGCTATGAAGCTTACTTGGTGCATGGTCTGCATATGCACCTTCAACCAACTACCCCTCCCTATATATGTTAACTTACCATTTCCACAAATTAGAAAAGGGGATAGGATTGACATGCTTGCTTCACTATTCATGGTCGTTGCCATGTATCCCTGAATAACCGACAATGATTTTTGAAATATGTTCTGTAATGCACAATGATTGCGCACCACTCGTTCTGGCTATTGCACAATGATTGCGCAACTCTCGCTCTGGCTATTGTACAATGATTACGCAACACTCGTTCTAGATATTGCACAATGATTGTGCAATATTGGCTCGGCCAGCCCTCTCTGGCCTGATGCACAATGCTTGTGCAATATTGGCCCTGGGCCAATCGTCCGCATAATGCGCAATTTTTACGCTGCATCGTCCAAGGACATCTACCAACTGGCCTAATGTATCATGATGATGCAACATTGGCTCTAGGCCAATATTCCTCTTAACGCGACAGAAGCTTGAGATGAAGCTTCATCTCATGTCATGGCACATCTTTGTGCATACACCATGCTAAGAATTCGGGGTGTTACATTTTGGGTATGAAAGCTTGTTCTGTTTTCTGAATAGGCTAAGTGACCTATTTATATTAGTTTAGAATACGCAATGCCTTTCTCGTAAGTAGTGGAGGTAGTGAGGTTGTGGAGAGATGGAGATCATAGAGATCATGGGTGTGAGGTGAGATAAACTAGGGAAGTTTCAGGAAAACCCCTTTTCTCACGAATCTATAATCTCTCCAACTACTTTAACCATCACCACTACTAGGGTGTTACCATGTCGTATGTTGTTGTATACCACCAGATCAATACCCCATGAACCATCCCCCCATGTGACATATTTTGATGTTTCTTAGGTGCTTTGGATGAGTTATGAATCTCATCTTATTTAAGCTAAATCTTAGTCGTTGATATCTATATGCCTTATAGGCATGTTTAATCGTATTTTGTAGAGTTGTTATGAGAAATAACTTGGCCATTGCCAGCTAAGGCATTGTGGCGTGCTAATAGCATATTGAGGCGTTTGCACGTTGGTAATTGGTTAAGATGCTATATTTAGCATGGCATGCATGCTAGTGGCGTAAAAGTAGCACAACACGTCTACATTCTCTTCTACAACTAGGGTGGAGAGAAATAGTCCAGGCCATAATATTTATGTGAGACATGGGAGTGCTAAATAATTGTATAGCTTTGGCATGATGGCTCATGGTATTCTTGCGACGATAACATAGAAAATGACATGTAATGGCCTATAATGGCACTATCATGGCACGCAGTGGCATTGTAATTGGCATAGTGGCCTGAGATCTAAAGATAGCCTAATGATCTTGGCATTAGCCGCCACAACTGAGTTTAGGTCTAGTTAGAGTTGTTGGCGCGAGATGGAATGGCGACCTAATTGTCATTTTAGGAGTTGGCGCATTATGGCCTTGTGAGAGGCGCTATCGCCTGACAAGCTGCGATTTTGTAGCTGCTTAGGATGTTCTGTCTTGGACACGACAAACAAGAGATAAATGGTGGGGCCGTGACGTGGCCACGAACTAGATAGGTTAAGGCATTGACCTATGAGAGCCGTGGTAGCACTATTTGGACTCAAGATGGTGCGCGGTGTGCTGTTGGCCCAAGGTGGCGCTATGAGTTGGCTTAACGGCTTTTGGAGTGAGACATCATACCTAAGGCCAAAATTATTGGATCTCATACTATCCATAGACTTTTATGGTACACGCACAACTTTGTAGCGCACCTACTAGAATCCATGGAGATTGGGCCAATGTTAAATTGGCTATGGCTCGACGTTGGCCGATATGGCATATGAATGATGTGAATATGCCATGACCGAGAATTAGGGTTTCACAAGCTTGGCCACGGCATTTATGGCTTGCAAATGACAAGATGGTCCATCTTGTAACCTTGTCCATATCCAGCTAAGGTCTTTTAATATCGTGGCACATACATCATGCACTTGGTCGTGACTGGCCAAGGTCCTACAAACGATAGTGGCTATGCTATATACTTGGACAGGGTTGGCTTAGATCCAATAAAACCGCGACTCATACCACGAGGTTGGCAAAGACTTCATAATGACGTGTCTCATGTGTTGGAGGCCTTGGTCACGGCTGGCCAAGGTCCTATAATACCGCAACTCATACCACGGGGTTGGCGGTGTCTATCCAAGGTCCACCGTCCATAGAAACCATGCCATGGACTTGGCCATGGTTGGCCAAGGGCCCATGAAACAATAACTCAGTTGGTCAAAGTCCAAGAAGCTATGTGAAGTCTTCCTGGTGAGTTGGCGCCGGTTGTCCTATGAGGATTGGGATGTTATGTGCACGCTACGGACTTGACCAAGATCTGGCCAAGATGTACACGCGTGGTGATCTAGGATGCAAGCTTGGACGTAGTTGTATGACTGAGATAGACATGATACGATATGCCATTAACTTGGCCAAGGTCGGGCAAAGTTATATTAGACGCGGCAAGTTGTGCCACAGACTTGGCAAAGGTCCGGCAAAGTTAGTGTATGCCACTACTTCAGCCGTTGTTTAAGACTTATAGCACAACAGTGGCTATGCCACTACTTCGGCCATAGTTTTCCAAGTTGTGATTGGTTATTCTATGGACTTGGCCGACCACTTTGGGGCGATTCCAACTAGGCCATTAGTCTATTCTCATCTTAGCTGAGGAACTATGAGCTATAATCAGCTGTATTGTGGCCTTGGCTATAGCTAGCCAAGACGTTATATGGTGTGCAATGTATGCTATGGGATTGGCCAAGTATAGCCAATGTGCCACAATTGATATGCCTTTAATCATGATTTGATCATCATACGGCTATAATCTAGGGTTTGAGTTTATGGCAATATGCCAAGTCTAGATTGGAAGTGTAATGCTAGTTAGTATAGATTTGAATACGATAGTGCCGCTATAGCATGTTCAAGGAACTCGGCCGTGGGAGTTTGCGACTTGAGACGATACTGATATTACTATGTATTAAATATAATACTTTCAGTAGCATACTAATTCAAGAATGGTGTCAAATCCTTTTCTTAATATGAATTATGCCATTTATACAACACAAAAGGTGTATGTATTGGCGCACATGAAATAACGAGGTTTCTGCTGGGAAAGCCCTGAAATTTGGCATACATATACACATTTGGAATAGCTACATGAATATTAGGTCTGCTAATTGAATACGCTTTATTGATTCTCTTGTGAAATACAAATTATAGAATACAGATTCTCCAATACTGATGCCAGATCAAAGATTTTCATAATGTTTCTGCAAATAAGGCAATGCCAATTTACTAAAAATGCCCTTGTCAAAAACTCACCATCAACATTAGTCCCCTGGTTAGCACGGAACAAATGTCGTGTTGCGTGGTAAGCATTAGATGATGACATAAAAACTGCATGAACTCGAAATGTAACACCCCGTATTTTTAGCATAGCGCATGCTAAAAGATGCGTCATGGCTTGAGATGAAGCTTCATCCAAAGCTTTTGTTGCTTGATAAGAGGTAGATTGGCCTAAGGCCAATATCGCGCCAAAATTGCGCATTATGTTTGGAATTTAGCCAAGGGAAAAATCTCGCATCAAATGATGCATTATGCCAGTTGGATAGATAGCCTAGAGCCTTGCAGCACATCCTTTGTGCATTATGCAGGATATTGTCCTAGAGACAATATTGCACAACAGTTGTGCAATATGCCAGAGCAGGCTGGCAGAGTGAGTGTTGCGCAATCATTATGCAATAACCAGAACAAGTTTTGCGCAATCATTGTGCAGTATCCAGAATGAGTGTTGCACAATCATTGTGCATTACAGAACAGAAACTCAGCGATCATTGTCGGTCATTCATGAATACATGGCAACTGCCATGAATAGTGAAGCAAACACCTCAAAAATGCTACCTGGTGAATGTAAATCCTCTTCCCCTTCCTAAGTTGTAGAAATGTTAAGTAAACATATATAGGGAGGGGTAGTTGGTTGAAGGTGCATATGCAGACTATGTGCCAAGTAAGCTTCATAGCTTAACCGGAACGGTGTAAATGATGCTTAGGCCTCATTTATAGTTGTGTAGCCTTGCCAATAGGGCATATGATGCGAAGGCATCACTATGCCATGCCGCGGACCCAATAATGCGCAACCTTTGTGCATTTTGTTTTGACGAAACGGCCTTGGCCATTACCATTACAGCTAGGCCACGGCCTTGCAAACGAGATGGCTTAAGTTGCTTGTCTCTTCGTTAATAAACTATGGTCTGTGCTTGATCCCTTTAGAGTAGGGAAGGGTACATAGGTCGCAATGGGTTGCAGCATTGTCGGTCTAGCCCGTTGTCGCTCATATCGGATGTGCCCAATGGCTACGCATTATCAGCAGCTCCCTTTATATGAACTGTACCACAGTTTTTGAAATGAGCGATGTGACTAATCTAGAGCCTATTATTATTTTCATCTCGCTAGAGATATATTTTTATTCGCTATCACAGAAAGTTTAGTCCCATCACAATAACCCTGTAGAATGTCATGTGCATCATTAGCCATAAACTGACTGTATATTCAAGAAACTCTGTTTTCAATTTTAATTTTAGAAGAAGAAGATGAATTTGGGACAGAACAAAGTACTGATTATTCCCAGAGTATTCTCCAGTTATTATCATAATGATGTAGTTGTGAGAGGTTCATCAGGAGGTAACAAGAGTAGTAGAAGAATATCAAAGTTTGAGAGTCATGTGAGGGATGAGTGCAAGGCAGGAAAAATCAAGATACTTGAAGATGGTTTGAGATACTTTGATCAATTGATTTTGGAAAAGCCATTACCATCTAACGATACATTTAGCCATGTACTGAGCTCATTATCAAAGATTAAGTGCTATTCAGATGTCATTAGGTTGTTTAAAAAGATGAATTTGGCTGGGGTAGAAGAACCTGATCTGTATACGTTTAACATTCTGATTACTTGTTGGTGTAAACTAGGCCAAGTGAATCATGGGTTTTGTTTGCTTGGAGAGATTATTAAGAGAGGGCATAATCCTAACATAATCACTTTCAATACACTGATTAATGGTTTATGTATCAACGATGAGATTGAAAATGCGATGAAAGTGTTTGCTAAAATGATTGAGACAGGAGGTATTCAGCCTAATGTGGTTACATGTACTACTCTTATACATGGGCTTTGCAGAGCTGGTCAAGTGGATCTTGCTGTTGAGCTGAAAAACAAGATGTCGAAATGGAACTGCAAGCCTAATGTTGTTTCGTATACTGCGATTGTTGATGCACTTTGTAAAGGAGGTTTAGTTGACCAAGCTTTGGTTCTCTTCTCCGAAATGCTTAGAGATTTTAATGTTGTGCCTAATGTAGTTGTCTACACAACTTTGATCAATGGATTTTGCAAAACGGGCCGATTATACAAGGCAAAGAGACTCTTTGACGAGATGGGTAGAAGAGGAATCTCTGCAAATGTAACAACGTATAGTTGTATGATTCATGGTCATTGCCTACATGGTCTGCGGGAAGACGCAAGAAGAATGGTGGATCGAGGGATTTCACCGGACACAATAGTTTTTAGTATATTAATAGATTCATATTGTAAAGATGGGATGACGGAAGATGCTTGGCGGTTTTTTAAACGGATGGAAAAGTTAAACATAAAACCCAATCAGATTACTTATAATTCAATGATCGACAGTCTGTGTTTGGCAGGTCGGCTGCAAGAGGCGGTTGAACTGTTTAACTCGATGGTGCATAGGGGCATTCAGCCGGATGTTATCAGTTGCAGCACACTAATCGATGGGTATTGCAAGAATCGTAAGTTGGATGAAGCATTACAGCTATTCAACAAAATGAAACAAATTGGATTGAAACCCACAACAGTTACATACAGTATGTTGTTAAGGGGACTATACCAGAATGGAAGAACGAAGACTGCTGAGAGGTTTCTTAATGAGATGCAATCTTTTGGTCAATCTCTAGATAAATTTTGGATGGTCTCTGCAAGAATGGGAAAATTGTGGAGGCAGTAGAACTGTTTGAATCCATGGAGGGTACTGGTATCTTAGCTAATGTTGAAATGTACAGTATTCTTATTCATGGTTTTTGTCAGGCTGACAAGTTGGAAGATGCAAAGAAACTGTTTACTGAAATTCCAAAGAAGGGACTAGTTCCTGATGTGGTAACATATAACACCTTGATGGTTGGCCTTTTTCGTAACAGGATGTTCGTGGAGGCTAACAAATTGATCATTGAAATGCAAGAGAAAGGTTGCTTACCTGATTCCACAACATTTGATATCATCATCAAGGGTTTTCTTGAAGGGAAAGAGACTGAGACGGCATTACAATTTCTACGCAAGATGCGTGAAAGGAAATTTGTACCAAGTGATTCTGTTAAATCGTTGTTAATAAACACTCTCTCAAGTGATGAGCTAAAAAAGTTAGAGCTATTTAGTTGGTGAGGGTAATAGCAAATATCTAACTCTCTATCAAGTGTCAAAGGATATTGAGCTAATATGAAACTTTATTTTCTGGATTTTATAATTCTAGTTGAAAATTTAAAATTCTCAGGTGGCAATGTAATTTCCAGGCTTCTGCAGTGATTATGGATGTCGCTGTCGCTATGATAGAATGAAAATTTGTTTCACATGGCAATTAGAGAAGCTTGACAAGGTACGTGTATACATGGCTAGTCTTGTTACTTTTTGATTTTTTTTTTTTTCTTTGGCCATCAGTATTGTTCTAAGTTTTCAGCTGTAGTTATAAGTAGTATATCATGATTTCATAACATGCCCAGCTGTATAGTCTCTTCACTTGAGATTCTGGTGCACAGTTCTATCTGTTGGTTTTGGCTGTGGCAGCTCAGTTTCTGAAAATAAGCTAGTTATCAGATGATTCTCATGCCACACATGTGCGTTTCTATATCTGTCTCTCTTTGTCTGTAGGTCAGTAGAAGGAATGACATATCTTGATAAAGATAGATTTTGAGCCACTGAAATTCTTGATACCGTCCGTCAATCAATTGGACTCTTTCCACAGTTCTGTACAAGAAATAACTACAGTTTTGTATATTATAGATTTTGCAGTTGCCGTGATGAAGCAAATGTTTGTTTGATTTGTTTCATTATCAGTTCAGCTTCAAGCTTAACTTCTCCACAGAAAACTCTTGAATTCATATCCCTTCAAACACTGCACAAGGTGTTTCCATATCGCTTTGTTTTGACCTCTAAAAGTTTTCAGGCACCATGAAAGAAAATGTTGTTGAAGTGCTAAAATGTTGTATCCAGTAATATTTCAGAGATTTGATGTAGTATAACCAGATTTGTCGAATGTATGAGTAAAGAATTCATAACTGCTCAATTGGCATTGCTTCGCTGCTGCAAAAGTACATGAAGCACTTGTCTGAATAACTCCTCCGAGTCTTACTATTGCCAAGTTTGAAATCGAATTCATAAAGGCAGCAGGCAAGAACAATGAAATCTTTGGAGGTACATGCTTTTTCCATGCTCATTGTTAGAGTACTGCTACAAGTTTTACCTGTTACTGTTTTCTCTTTGTACGTAAGGTTTCTTACCCTACATTTCTATTTTTAGAAGCTTAGAATATGCTCAGCTGATGCCTTAGGGCCACGTCATTTCAATATCTTGTTGTTGTCCTATAGATACTTCATAGTATTGTCTGTTCCGCACACAATTAATCAATACAACTTATGTTCTACTTACCCTTAAACTCTGTCACTCCTTTTACCATAGCCGTTTTCCCACAAAAATTAGTGTTTCATCTCTGGAAGCCAATCCTGTGAGCAAAACTTCAGATATTTTTGGACTTGCTGTAATATCAATGGAGCTATGTTCCACCAATGCGACTGATGTTGGTACAAATATTAAACGCATTTTAAAGGATGGAAAAGTAGAACCGGCAGTCAGAAGACCACTAGGGGATTGTATAGAGTTTTATTCTACAGCTCTTGATAATGTTCAAGACGCCATGGAAGCATTTAGAGTTAAAGATTATGCGACTGCTCTTTCAGATGTGGGTACTGCAGGGATATTTGCAGATACTTGCAAAGATGGATTTACAGAGTTCGGTTTAGATTTTGGTCCATTAAGCAAACAACATGATGATTTCTTTCAGCTAGTTATCATTTCCCTTGGCATAATTAATAAAATACTCGGTCGTCCAATAATTCTTCAGTAGTGTCTGTGTAGATCTCCCATATGGAATAAAAAGGAGGTTTTATGTTTTATCCTGATTTTGTGACACTCCCAGCTGTATAGTCTTTTCACTTGGGCTTCTGGTGCACGGTTCTATCTGTTGGCCATCACTTAGAACTTGTATATACTAATTTTATTTATGCATCTTTTGTTTGATTTTTCACCTGCAAGTTGTTATGCGGTGTTCAAGTTGATTGATGGTCGTGCTCAGTTTCTGACACATCTGCGTTTCTCTGTCTGACTCTTTTTGTCCGTAGGTCAGCGGAAGGAATGACATATCTTGATAAAGATAGATTTTGAGCCACTGAAATTCTTGATATAGCCGTCAATGAATTTAGACTCTTTTCGCAGTTCTGTATATGATAGATTTTACAGTTGCGGTGATGAAGCAAATGTTTGTTTGATTCGTTTTATAATCAGTTCATCTTCAAGCTTAACTTCTCCACAGAAAACTCTTGAATTCATATCCCTCCAAAACATGTCATGATTTTGCACAAGGAAGGGGTACCCATATTGCTTTGTTTTGACCTCTAAAAGTTTTCAGGCACCTGGAAAGAAAATGTTGTTGAAGTGCTCAAATGTTGTATCCAGGATTATTTCAGAGATTTGATGAAGTAGAACCAGATTTGTCGAATGTATGAGCAATAAATAAACTCCTCCAAGTCTTACTATTGCTAAGCTTGGAGTCGAATTCATAAAGGCAGCACACAAGAAGAATGAAATCTACATCCGTAAAAAGGAGGCGGAAGTTTACGGTAAACCAAAAAAAAAAAAAAAGTTCCATTGCCGGGATTTGAACCCGGGTCGCCTGGGTGAAAGCCAGGTATCCTAACCGGGCTGGACTACAATGGAATGTTGCTAAAATGTTTAATCACAAGATATATAATTTGACAAAATACGCTCAGGCGTGTTCGCCGGTGTTGGGGGAATATGATCCGAGCAATTTGGTTGGAAATGGTGGTTAATTGGGAATCCCGTCACCTCCTCACACAAGGCAAATGTCGGGAAATTCCGTTGTCAAATAATCATTTTGGTTCTGATAACTTAACAATTTCACTATTTGTTTTTCTTTCTCTTATCGACTTTATTAAGTAAATCAATCGTGATTAGTGCTACATCTACATCTTGGGTACAACTGAGCGTAATGTTGCGCTAGAATGATACAATGGATGCTGAAAATTAATTGGATAATAATTTATCAGGATGAATGCTATTCACCTCAAATGCATCCTATCACGACTCAAATGTTAGAAAAGGAGGTGTTAATTGTGTCTTGTTCAAGGTTTGAAAAACGGGTCACAGGTCGGGTCACAGTTATAGGGCGTGACCGTTGTAACGTGTTTTGACGGGTGTGAGCACGTTTCGAGCAAAAAACGCGTTGTTTAGGGAAAAAAGGTGTTTATGATGTTTTTATGAAATAACGGGTGTGATAACGGTTAAATAGAAAAGATAAATAAATTATAATCTGAATTTCCTATCCAACGGTTTTAATATACGTGAAAACGGTTATATCAGGTCTAAATAACGTTATTACTAAGTTTTTTATTTTATTTGTTTATTCATTTATTTTAATTTTTTTAATTGTAATTCTTAATCTTTTATTTTAGAAATAAAAAATTGATTAAAATAGTATTTTTATATTCTTTTTTTCTAAAAGACGGGCATAACGGGTGTGAAAACGGAAAAAACAGTCTAAAAAACTTATGTTAAAATGTTATTTAGACGAAAAAAAACGTAATAATCAATTTTAGAAAAACGATTATCACATGCGTGAAAACAGATATAACGGATCTTAATAACGCCGTTTTTTATTATTTATCGGTGTTATTTAGACAAGCGTATCGGTGACCCTCACGGGCACGCTACATAGGCATGAGCGTTTTAACGGCCGTTTCCTCAGAAAAAACGACCGTTTTTCAAACCTTGGTCTTGTTTTCCATTTTGGCGGTAATAGGTTCTGAATTCTTAGGTTAACCTTGGACGAGAAACCTGTTTTGCAAACATTAACTGTGACGTGGACGTAACATTTTTGCCTGGCATGACTTAGAGCAACTCCAACGGGAACTTGCTGTGAATCCTACATGTAACCTTTTTTTCACGGATGTGAAACCAAAATTCCCTTAATTTAAGGAGGTGAAAAAAAATCATCTCCAACCATAATTTTTTTAACTCATTTGGTGAAAAATCTATTGGTTGAAAATAATTTAGTAGTTAATCCTAACCTTAGATATTGGTGATTAGGATATTCACATCCTCTAAGACAACCTCTAAAACCAGAGGATGACTTTAAAGATGTCTAGATAACTACCATCCACGTAATCTTCACATTCTCTTTTAACATTGCCGTTGGATAAGGGTGTAAACGGATGCATACGGATGCGGATAGGGCAATATCCGAATCCAAATCCGAAAATACTATATACTATCCGAATTCGATTCGAAATCCGAACGGATATAGTAATTTTCATCTCGAATTCGTATCCGAATTTCTATCCGGATATCGGATAATTATCCGATCCGAAATCAAAAGAAAAAATAATAATAAAATATTTTTATTTTTGCACAAGATTAATGTTTACATAATAAAAATTAATAAGAATTAAAAGTATTATTTATGATCTTTAATAAAAAAATTACAAAATGTCGAAATATAAATTTAAAAAAAAAGAAGATACGATCTACACTTTCATAGGTTTAAAAATATATATATTCATACATAAATTCCGGATATGGATACTTCGGAAGTGAATAGTTCCATATCCGAATTCGTATCCGATTAGTTATATTTTTGGACAAAAAAAATACGGATATCCGAATCCGAAAACTATTTTCGAATAATATTTGATATTTCGAATGCGAATTCGAACGAATACCGGAATTTTCGGACATCCATTGACAACCTTACCGTTGGAGAAGGATTTTTGTCAAAAACTAGATAAATCCTATGTGGGCTAATTAATAGGAATTTGAGGATATGTCGTTGGAGATGTTCTTACTAAACTTTTCTTTTTTCGAAGCATGTGACCTACCGGATATTATTAAAGCTATTCGCCTTTTCTTTTTTTCTTCCTTTCCGTATGAATAATTGACCTAAATAGTTGTTTTACTACTTTGCAAGGTAATTATGTAACTCAGGTCCATCCCGTGACCACGTTAGGGTGCTAACATGCAATCACATAGCACATCCATACGATTAATACCTATTTTTTCTTTCCCTTCTTGATTCTTGCCTCCTACTCGCATGATGGGGTGGTGCCGATACAAAACAACAATACTAAATAACTGCGTTAAGATGAAAGCTTAATGTGAGAGTTTAGAACTTATCACAGCCAAAGTTTTTTTTTTTTTTTTTTTTTTTGATCGGTCAATAGGAAATAGATTAAAGTGCACACAAGCCGTGTGCAGGCAGATACAACTTAAAAGATAGGGACAATGCCCCGAAAATACAAGAGCACAAAGAAAAAACTAAAGCGACAAAGCCCTGAAAATACAAGAGCACAAAGAAAAGCTAAATAACTAAAGAAGTAGAAATTCAAAGTACATAAGAAGAATAATCCTCTTAGATACCACCAAATAATAACTCAAACTTGAGAACCATGAAAAATCCATTCAAGTAATACTCTCATCAACCTCCTCTATTGTTAGATCCTTATGATTTTTCCTAAGGTCGCTAAACATATATTTTTGACCTTTCTTTGAAGAAGGAAAACTTAATCCCCCAACCAGAACCTGCATCCATTAACTTAATAGCTGATATATTATTTGAATCATCGAGAGATTTGGGGGTACCTTTCTTTTTTGAACTTAACGAGCCGGTTGGAAAGAGTCCAGTTGCTTTAGACTTTAGGATCGACATTGTGTTGCATCGTAAGCTTGACTTAGAAGAAGCCTGATTTGAGATGCTGAGTTGAGTATTTAAACTTTCTTCTTTACTCGATACCAAGATTGGTTCGGAGAAGGATGGTTTCTTGATGCTAAAATCCAAGTCTTCCACAACTAACTCCGAGGTAGCCGCCTCCTCATGAAACCCATGGAATCTATTATAAGTTTCGAAACCAGGTGGAATGGATGGATCAGAGGAAGTGGAGCTTGCTCCTCTTGAATGTTCAACATTCTCAACCACGGGAGCTTCTTCTATTCTCCTAGAATGCTTCTTTTTTCTAGAACAAGATGCCAAATCCTCTTCAACTGGTTGAGTGACCCCTTCTAGAACTTCAACTTCTTCTCTCACAATATTATCTAAAGCGCTGTCTTTTGAAGCTTGGTTCTCTACCTGCACATTTTCTTTAGAAGTATCTGTACCAATTGAGTTTAACAGAATACCCTTTTAATTGGTATTGTCAGTAACTCCATCGAGTGGAACACAAACATTGGGCACCCATTTAGTCTTAACTTTTGGTACATGGTTGGAGCTGCATTTAGCTGATGAATGACCAAAACTCTTACAGTGAGAGCAATAGGCAGGCTTTCATGGATATTCATCCCTTACCTTAAATTTTTCATTATCAATTTGGAAAGGGATCACTTCAGGAAATGAGCATTTTGCATCAATCTAAACACAAATTCTGGCGTAAGCTATTCTAGTCTTCATTGCAGTAGGAGAATCTGTCATTATTGGTATCCCCACATAACTTGCAATCTTAGAAAACCCAGTAGCATTCCAAAGGTGTAGAGGAACATCTCTAAGTATCATCCAAACTGGAACAGACTTGATGCAACCTATTTGTTGCTCAATGAAAGGGGTACATGAGCGAATTAGAAAAAGTTTGCTTCCAATGTGGACTGAACCTAGCTCAAGAACCATCTTTCTATCATCTTCATGAGAAAATTTAAATAAGAAAGCTTTTTCTCCATGGATAGATATGGAGACTTCTCCCTTTGTATTCCATTGATTTTTAAGGTTTTCTTTCACAAATAGGAAGGGAGACTTCTTACCAACAAAATACCCAACAACATAATTTTCACAAGATTCAATATGGGGTTGAAGCTCACCTGATGAGAAAAAGGGAATAGTTTCTCCATCTGGATTCTTTGGTTCATGAAAATCAGGTTTTGTTGATGGAGATACACTCGCCGGATCCTTGAGGACAGAAGACCAATTGTTTTTGGATCTAAAGGTTTCAGAAATTGAAAACCCACCATTTTCAATCGGAAGTGAAGAGGATTTCAATCTTGGAAAATCTTCTGACCCAAGAATGAAATCGACACCAGAAGTTGATTTAGAAGAGGTAACTATATGATCTGTGATAACAGGAGGGATTGGAGGAGATTTTTCGCCTCCAATCATGTTGAAAGATTGAAGAAATTTTGCCCTAAAAAATCGCCCTAAAATTTCCTTGCCACGTCATCGGATTATGATTATGCTTTTCTTCCTAAAACCCTGAAACAAAAACTACGACAAAAGTTGGAAACAACATGTAGGTAAGGGAAAATCCAGTGGAAGTGAGAAAATGTTTTAAGTTGACAGGCCAGGTGGATAGGCAAGATTTCTGTTTTGGGAAAATCCAGTGGAAGTGGGAAAATGTTGGGGATCGATACGATCGTACCAGACTGAGACGACTTGGTATACGAGCCTCGGCTCACTTTCGTACTAAAACCGCATTTAATTACTAAAATTTATAACAACTCCATCAACATCTTGCTCGAGTAGTATGTGTACTTTTTAATACCTCATAGGGTTATCAAAAACTTCTGAAGGGTTATGTAATGAGCTTCGTAAGCAAAACTTGTTTTTTTTTTTCTTTCTTTCCATTTTTGACATTTTTTTTGAGCTTGCAATACAACCTCAGCATTAGTTTCACCTCTAAGTAGGTAGCGATTGACAATCTCAATTAAAGATTTAAATTCTACCACTTGGTTTTTTGTAGTTTGATATCGACAAAACAACCCAGCAGAATTACGGCTATTCGGATTACCAGTGTCAGTACAGAAGTTTCCATAAATTTTGCTCTAATAACTCATACTCGCTAAACCATTTTGTCGTCGTTCTGCACCCTTACCGAATAACATATTACAAAATTTCTGCATAAAGATATATCTGATCATCTATGATAAACTCTGCAGGATTAATATACGGTTGAGTCATTCGTCGAAAATTATGTGTGTTAAAGGTGGTGAAGATGTGATTTTGGAGTTGAAATTGATTGAATTTATATGAATTGTTTATCGATTCACCTGAGACCGATATGCTCATTCTAAAACGAGAAACTTCCCTACAATAGCCGAGTCTTGGCCTAATGAGGTACGATCGTCTGAGATTAAACCGATCGTCTCATGTTAAGACTTTGCGGCCTTTGCCTCCGAGATCATTTCTAGGAACTTCTAGCGATCTTCTGCTATATTTGCTCTGTGACCTTGGCCTCCGAGATCATTTCTAAAGATTTTCTTTCCATAACACCTATAACATGCATGTGTGATTGCATATGGCAATACCTTCCCTATTTTATCATTACTTTCATACGATTATAATAACGACACATTAATCTGGATATATTGTATTAAAAATTCTACGTGAGATCCAATAGTGATCTGGAAAATGAAGGTTGGTGAAGAAGAAGAGAAGATGAAGAAGACTGATTTAGTTTTTTTTCTTCTGATTCATTAGGTTTAAAAATATTGGAGGACAATTCAGTCTTTTTAACTACAAAAAGAAGGCTAAATTAGTCCATTTAAAGCTAAAAGGGTAATCTGGTCAATTTATAGTACCAATAGAACATCCCTTAACCAACTAGAGGGACATTATTATCATGGTTCAACCCCTCTCATGGTTTCTTCAGCCCCTATAACAAGTTACAAGAAAAACCCAACAAGTATCTATCAACTAGTTAGGCCAAGCACTATGGGAGGGGTTATTCCTTTCCTACCCTTGAATGTCGGGAAGGGACATGGGTCAAACCGGCAAACAATGCGCAACCAACCCCTGCTTTTTCTGGCATTTGAGTCGTGGTAGAATCAGTTGCACGCCCAACAAACACCTATCAACTAGTCAGGGACTTGTTTTTTTCTTAATCATTTTTAATTTTTCTTAATAAATAAAAATAATACTAATCACTTTCGTAATTGATCTTGATTTTTCTAAATGGAGTAATGGCGGTCCATAAAAAATCAAGAGATTAAGTGACGTGCTAAATTCTTTATATAATAACAAATTTTTTTTAAAGCATTCTCATTCACCGGAGCTCCACGTTGATTCTAACTTCTAGCTTCTGGTTGATTCTAGCCCCACCATTTTTTTTTTGAAAACTTATTAAATTTAAACAAAAAAAAATCAAAAGAATATTTTTTTTTGCCAATAATAAGATAGCTAAATCTTAAAAAAAAATTCTTGCTTGAAATAGCTAGATCTTGAAAATCTCAAAACATGCCAAAAATATATCAATGAATAGTTAATCACAAAATCCAAGATTCCATCATGATAATCAACAAATTAAAACACAACATCCACGGTTTCATCGTGACAAATCGAATGATCATCAAATAATAAATAAATAAATAACGTAAAATGTCTAATGTTTAGTGTCCGTTTACATTCTTGAAAAGTAGAATTATCCTAATTACAACCACAAACTATCAATTAAACTCCAAAATAAGTAAATAAATAACCTGATTAGCCCGGTCATGAATCTCTTTTCCGCATATCTTTGTTGTTGGTCGTGCACAACAATTGAAATTTTAGTTGGTATTTTGGATGAATAATTTAAAGCAAATATTATGATCTTAATGGAGCTAATACAAAAAGGAAAAAAAAAAACGAGCATGAAAGAAAAAAAAACAATCAATAGTCAATAATCACAGACGAATATTATTTTTCTTAGTTTGTTTTTTTTCCATAATTAAAAACAGAATATGTTTAAATATTTTGTGTGCAGAAATAGCTGGGACACTAATTGCATGAGGTATTATTTCCTGATTTGGAGATTTTTTTACTATTTCCTGGTTCTATCTAATTGGAAAAAAAATCCTTGGATGCTCACTATATAAAGCGCTGCAGCAAAGGTAGGATCTCATTGTTTTCCCGTAATTTTTATTTTTACACGGTTAGGGTTAATTATTTTTAATAGTAAAATGCAGGTCTTTATACCTAATGTTCACTTATTAATGGTGGTTTTGGGTTTGCAGGTGCTGGACATTGAACATAGGATTCTAATCGCTGCAAAATAACGTCCGGTGAAATCAGAAATAGTTCAGGTGATATATTTGATATCTCTATTTTGCACGAGTTTGTGCTTTTGCAGCGTTATCGTTAGAGTTTTTTTTTCAATCTAGCGCATCATATCTTTACTGCTTTCTTAAATCTCAATATTATTTATTTCGTTTCCTGGATGCTTTCTTCGCTGCCCTCCTTGATCTGATGGGTCTTAACCTTATCTCTTTCTTTGATCAGACAGGTAACATCTTGACTGCTTTCACCGAGCTGATGTTTATTGTCCTTGCTGCTGTCCTTTATCTGATAGGTAATACCCTTTTATTCATACCATAATTAAAAATAAAATAAATCTAAAATATGAAAATAAATTATACTGTATAAAGCCGATCTCTAATTTTGTTATGTTTTGACATGTTAATATTTTTTTGTATTTATGAGAATAATGTGGCTATCCAAAGTTAACTTTTTGGGTGTTGTTTCCTAAATGGGGGATTTTTTTCCCCGTAAACCGGCTTTTTATTTTACAGGAGATTCTGGGCTTTCACGCTTTGTAAAACACTCGACCAAAAGTAAGGTCGCAATCGTTTTTATGTTGTTTTGTTTTTTTAATTATCAGATTTTTTATTTTTTTTGGCTAGGGTTTTGTTTTTTCAATTTTTTTAGCATAACAAAATGTTGGTTAATAGTGATTTTTGATTTGCAGATGCTGGTGTCCCTTTTCTCACTATATGGATGATAGATCAACCATGCGATGATGCCATGTATAGAAAGGTGATGAATTTAATTTCTTTTTTTCTATGGTATTTGTGTTGTTTAATCTATATATTTGATTTATATTCGTTTTGAATTTTTTATTGGTAAGTTGATAAAATTTTAGTATTTTTATTCTTGGTTTCCCGAAAGTATTAAAAATACACAAATTTAAGGCTATCGAATATCGTACTCTATAATGGAATTTCTCGGCTCAAAATCTATATGATGCACTCAAGCAATGGCGAACTCTCACCGTTTACACGGTTGATTTTTTTCTTCTTTATTGTGTTTTTTCTTTTTCTTCTAGGAGGGTTTTGTATCCTTTTTTGATTAGTTTTGTATTTTTTGGTTAATTTTGTTTTGCAGTTGTTGGTGATATATCTTGCAGTGAAGGATGAAACAATGACAAGGAATCGTTTGGTTCACTTTTAAGGTGATGATTTTTTCTTTTTTATGTGTAGTCATCTTTGTTTCTTATTTTTTCCCAATGGTTCCTATGATTTTAACCCTCCTACCACACTTTTTGTTTTTGTTGTTGTTGTGTAGTTATTTTTGTTTCTTATCAGATCATACAAACTCTATTAGGAAACCATTGTCTTTTTTTAAAGGGTTTTTGTTGGTCATGCCTTGCTATGAAAAATGAAACCATGAAATTGAACTTTATGGTTTACTTTTAAAAAAAAAAAATTTCTACAGGTTTTCTTTTAATTTAATCCTCATATATCACTTTTTGTTTTAGGTTGGTTTAGGATCTACAAAATCAGAGCATGCCTAAGATAAATATAGAGCCGAAGAGTTCTGTTAATACACGTTTATGGTTTGATGTATACTTTTTTTCTTATTGGAATTGCAGGCATAAAAAATGAGTTGGAGAGACTCAGCTTCCAAATATGGCTGCTGCTGTGATTTTTTCCTTTGTCTAGTGCTGTTTCACTGTTGCATGGTTTGTGGTTTGATCTACAAAAACACTCCCAAGACCTCTTCTCCTTCCTTCATTTTTATAAAGTCCCATGTTCAATGCGATCTTGATTAAGGGTGGTAATCTGAAGGAATTGGAATAGGACATGGGTGGGTTTTGTATAACGGCTCAAACCAAGTGGTCCGTAACAAGTGAGTAATAATGGTTTAAATACAGTTTTGGTTAGATAAAAAGTTTACTAACTAAAATCAACACATTTTTGATTTTCATTAGTCTTTTGGCATGATTGCGTGGCACACAATGTATGTTCTTTTAGTGTACCATAAAAATACCAATCTGCAGTCTTGCCGTCCGTCCTGAACCTGGTAAGACGGATTAAATGTAGAAGGAATAAGCAACAAGCCAACTGCAGTTGTTATGTTCGTAGTTTGAGAGATCTATGTGAGGGAAACTCAATACACAATACACTACAGTTTTCCAATGTTCTTCCAGATAGTTTTCCTAGGTGAGTCGGTATTAGCTTCTAAGATGCCTACTAGATCTCATCAGTTTCAGGATTTTGGCATGTATGCATATGTTTTGGCACTGTAAAATTGCTTTGGCAAGAAATCATCATTCGCAAACGAAGATGCAAAATTAAACCTTGAACAAGAATGGCACAACGAGATGATGTTATTAACAAGGACTGTTGATGTCTGTCTTTGATCACCGTGCAAATTTGAGCTTCTAAGTTAAATTTATTTTGTGTATGTTTTCTTTGTCCCGACGTCCACGAGTAACTTTGCTTGGTCTAAGTAGAAAGGTTGTAAATGTAAGTAGGTGTGTCTAACAATGAAGGTTTTATAGATTGAGAACTTTATCTTTAGCAAGTTATTCGTATTTTGTTTTGGCATAGTTGACAAACTTAATTTTTTAAAGTGCCTGCTGGATATACTAACATGCTATGTCAATTTATTGACTAGGTGTAATGAAGTTTGCATAAGCACAAGGTCTACATGTCGGTGCCTCAATATGTAAGTCATGTTGATGTACCAGTAGATTTTCTGAACACACTGGCCAATATATGGTTAAACTATTGGGCCGACCGACCGGAGCGCCTGTAGGGAGGGAGTCCCTTTTATGACCATTTTTTTGTAAAATGAAACCTCACATAAATTTGCAATTTGGTAAAAAGATTTTGGTAGTGTGCACTTGATAATACCAAAATATCCCTCTCTGTTAGTCCAATTACTATAATTCCTTTTATATCCTATTTTTTAGGGGTATAATTGGTAACCAAACTTTAATATAACATATCTAAAAATCCGTGTCTTGGAATTTTATAAATTTTATCTCGTTGAAAAAGTTTTAAAAAAATCTACGCAATGAGTACAAACAACAATATCAAATTTAGAGTTTTTACGAAAAATTCGGAGGTGTTTATCATTTTAAGCATAATTTTAGAAAATTAAATGTATATCCATTATGCAAACCACCACAAATGATACATAATACTTTATGTAGCCATATTTTGGTTTATGCATCAACTAATTTTCCGTTGCAACTAATAAAACGATGTACTCACTCTGTTTCAAAAAAAGTGATACTTTCACTTTAGGCACAATTCTCGAAAATTGAATGCATAGCCATTATGCAACCATATTTTGGTTTATGCATCGACTAATTTTCTGTTTTAAGAAAAGTGATACTTTCACATTCCGTTTTAGAAAAAATGATACTTTCATTCCGTTTCAGGAAAAGTGATACTTTCATTTTTTTCAAGTTGGCCTATTTTTAGGAAAAAATAAAATTGTGAAAGTATCTATTTTTCTGAAATGGAGGTAGTATATGCTTAAAATATCATTCCAAACAAACAAAAAGATGCATAACGAATTATGGAGCCACCGCAAAGGATGCATAATAGTTTATACAGTCGTATTTTGGTTCATGCATCCACTAATTTGGTTATGCAACCACTAAAACGATGTGTATGCCTCAAAAATAACGTTCCGACAAAAAAGGATATATAACGTCGTACGCAATCGGGCGTGTTTCGTTTTTCTTCGGTCGGCCCTCCCCACCGTGGCAGCGGTGTTCTAGTATAGTGGGAGTGGTGTTGTTCATGCTGGTTACGGATGTGTGCATGGAGAAACATTCGGTATCTGTTTTAGCGATGAAAATGGATGTTCTGGCAATCAAAAGTTAAGCAAATCAATTATTTGCATTGAAGAACTAAGAAACAATTAATAGGGATACACTCACCGCGGGTTGGATCCCGCGGTGCGTACCCACTGAGAGAGAATGGGGTGGAACAAAAGAAAGGAGACTCTTTTGACAGTATCAATGATCGGTACCAATAAATAGGAATGGAAAAACCTCCCCTGACTCGGCGGTTTAGCAGAGGGTGGGTTTAATGTGGATCCGACCCCATCTCTCTCAGTCGGTACAAACCGCGGGATCCATCCCACGGGATATAAATCCTTTTCTAGGAAATTGCATATAATTATCTCGAAAAGTCACTTTGAAAATCCAATACAATATGATATACTTTGTGTTTACTTTTAATTTTCCTAAGTTGCACTATTTCTAATTCTAAACCATGATGTGAAAATATTTGGGAGTTTGTGCCAGGAGAATGAGAACAAAAAAAAAAAGAGAACAAAAGAAAGACCATCAATCTACCGGAAAATCATCACCCGTTATTCGTTTTACCTTAATAAAATACCAATAAAATTACATGACATAATCAAGATGGAAAACTTTATTATAAGAAAATCAAGTGGATATAATAATGAATACAATTTCAACACATAGATCCACTAAGCTTGAAACAAACCCGTGCGTAGCACGGGTGAAAAACTAGTCGGCTTAAAAACAATTAAAAGTCAAAATGATTGAGACCCCACGTACACATATTTTGCTGAATCTGTCCCGATCACCGTCCATGGGACCATGATCCTACAACGATATAGACGGTCCTGATTGATTATAAAAATTGATCAAATCAGGCACGTAGTTATTAAAAACAAACATGATTTGATTTATATGGCGGTATGGCCATTCCTCCACAAATCCCCATTCTTCATCTTCCTTTAAAAAAATCAAGTTCCCTCCCGCTGAATCTCATCCTGTCTGAGGGTGAAAATCAGATCCCGGCACGTCTGGTTCGCCTGAAAAGTGCTGCAATTGTTGTTGATGCTCACGCATCTCTGAAACTCATCTCTCGGCTTCTCAAAGGTCAGCTCTCTCTCTTTCTCTGTCTAATAGATTGAATTTTGAATTGAATTTGTGGATTTCTTTGCCATTTTTTGTTGAAATTTCTGATAATGTCTGAGGAATTTGGGAAGTATGTAGATTATTAGGCTAATAGTTGTTGTTCAATTGGAATTGCCGTCAACATTCAAGTTTATTATTGGAGTGACTGGTGAAGATAGAGGTCAAAACAATGTTAGAAAATTAGATTAAGAATTTGCTGTAATAAATTTGATAATCAAATCACTGTAGCTAGCTAGCGTCTTTCATTTGCTTTGAATCACAGTTGAATACTTGATCTGGAATTGCCTCCTCACTTACCATCTAATTGCCGTAACCATACAAGATTTTTCTTTATGAACATTCCAAACAATGATAGATAATTTGGTTCCAAAACAATGATACATAATTCAAGTTTACTTTGCTATGACTAGTGTAATGTGTTCCATTTCCTATGAATGACAGCTAAATAGTTAATTTGGTTTATGTGGTGCAAGTTGAGTTGCCGTCTAAGTTCTTTGAAGCGTGCACCTTAGGATTTTCCAATTGCTTCATGATTCCACTCTAAACTTATTATATGGATCTCTACCTTTGTCTATGAAGACTATTATTGGATTATTTCACTTGTTTGAGAATAGTCTTCCTTTCCTGTGTTTTCAATTAGGCCGAAGATCGTTGTTTTTTCATGTTTGGAATGTGAGTTGGAACTGTGAAGGATGGGCTCGACCTATAGACGTATAGTTGAGAGCTTAACAGGAACTTTAGGGCATGAAAAGTGTGAAAGCTATTTCCTGTTTCCGAAGGAAACATCCCTTGGGGATGGGTTTCGAGCTTTCTTGTATCTTCTTGGTGTAGCCTATTGCTTCATAGGGTTATCAGCCATAACTGCTCGGTTTTTCCGGTCTATGGAGAATGTAGTTAAGCAAACAAGGGAGGTAGTGTACATAGATCCTATCACTAATGCTGAAACCATTAGGCATGAAAAGGTGTGGAATTATACCATTGCGGACATTACGTTACTGGCATTTGGGACAAGCTTTCCTCAGATCTCTTTAGCTACTATAGATGCCATCCGCAACCTTGGTCAGATATATGCTGGAGGTTGGTATCTCTTTAAAGTAGTTATCTATTTTTGTGATTAGCAGCTGCAACTGTCCTCTCAACGTGAAATGAACATAGAGTTTGAATTTTAGCACATTTTGTTTGGTAGGTTTGGGTCCTGGAACGCTTGTTGGTTCTGCTGCATTCGACTTGTTCCCCATACATGCTGTTTGTGTAATTGTTCCTAAAGCAGGAGAATTGAAAAAGATATCAGACATAGGTGTTTGGCTTGTAGAGCTGTTTTGGTCATTCTGGGCTTATATCTGGCTTTACATCATCTTAGAGGTATTTTCTGATGTATCCACCCACTTGGGTTTTCTTTGAATTACGGTTTTCTATGAAAAACAAAACCATGTAGTGGTGTCTATCTCTTGAATCTCTAGTGATAAGGGAATTAGCTTTCTATCTAAAAGCCCTAACCCGTAAATTTTTTGTAGGTATGGACACCAAATGTGGTTACACTGTGGGAGGCCTTACTAACCGTGCTGCAGTTTGGATTGCTACTAGTGCATGCATATGTTCAAGACAAGCGTTATCCATACGTGTCTCTCCCACTGTAGGCTTCCTGAACTCGGTTGATAATTTTGGACGATATCTGTTTTCTGGCCAAATTACTGATACTTCTGAATGAAACAAGCAATGATGGATTTTTCCCTGATGTTTTGTTGGAAACTCAGAGCTAGAGCCGATAGACCGGAAGATTGGGTGCCAGAAGAGGCAAATGTATCTAAAGATTGTAAACAGGATGACGATGACGCTGGTTACATGGAGTACTCTGAAATACTTGGTGTGGAGGAGAACAGGAACATTGTTGATATCTTCTCTATCCATTCAAAGAATTCCCCAGGTAACTTAAGAAATCAGAAGACACAGTCTCCACTTTCGCAAGACATATTTTTGTCATATAAAAAGAAAGAAAGAGAAATCATGCTGTGAAGTTTAATTATTACTGAATGCGGTGAATTGCATGTTCATTAAGCTGTGGGTTTCAGTACCAGTTACTAACAATGTAAACTATGCAGGTCTTGAGTATCAAAACGTGTCCACTGATGATATAGGTGAATCATCCTGTGGAAATTCTGGCAAGAAATCCATAGTTGAAGATCCTCATCTGCTTTCACTTTGGGGACAACAATTTCTTGATGCCCTCAAGGTATGTCTTCTATTTCTCGTGAATGTATTGTCCTAGATGCTTATTTAAAAGTTGTGTGCCTGAAAAATGGGAAATTATTAGTGGATGTGAATAATAAGAAATTATAACTGGCATACAAGTTTAAAAGGTTTCTTTATTTTTCCTGATTATTCTCTCTTCCCATGTATACAGCTGGAGAGCACAGAGTCAAGAAAATTGGACAGTATCTATTTAAGACTCGCAAGAATGTCCTGGCAGTTACTCCTTTCACCTTGGAGACTTTTGTTCGCATTTGTGCCTCCTTGCAGCATTTGTCATGGATGGATTGCCTTCATCTGTTCTCTGTGTTTTATTAGCGGAATAGCTTATATCGTTACTGTGTTCTCAGATCTGATAAGCTGTGTGACAGGTTCACTCTCCTTACGAAATACCTGACCGTACTATTCTCAAATTTTAGCATAGTTTCTGTGGTCTGACTTAATATTTCCCATCCCAGGAATAAATCCGTATGTAATAGCATTTACTGTATTGGCAAGTGGAACCTCATGGCCAGATTTAGTTGCAAGTAAGATTGCTGCAGAACGTCAAACTACTGCAGATTCTGCTATAGCAAACATCACTTGCAGGTGCCATTGTGAATTCAATTTTCTTTGTCAAGTGGAAGCATTGTCTGAAGAATCCCATTTTGAAACTGAGTTTCTATTCTTCTATTTTGCAGCAACTCCGTGAATATTTACGTTGGTATTGGAATTCCTTGGCTGATTGACACAACATACAACTTTATCGCGTACAGGGAGCCGCTGAGGATCCAAAATGCCGAAGGTTTAAGCTTCTCATTACTCATTTTCTTTTTGACTTCCATCTGTTGTATCGGAGTACTGGTGATCAGGCGTCTAACTTTAGGAGCTGAGTTGGGAGGACCTAGGTTTTGGGCTTGGTTAACCAGTTCCTACTTCATGTTTCTGTGGCTTGTTTTTGTTGTTCTGTCCTCGCTAAAAGTTTCAGGATTCTTTTGAATGTCATCACGTTTATTCATTCTTTTTACCATTCGGTATATATAAGTGAATCAAAACGCCATTTATGGTTATAATAGTCTTAGTCTACATTCTCATAGAGTTTTCCAATCCCACTTTCCATCCCTAGTGAGAAAATCTGTAATATTGATCTTTCTGGAATCTTAATTCTTTACAATAAGCTAAAGCATGTCAGCCACAGAGTTATTCCAGCTTCTCTACTTGTCTGGATTTTGATATGTTTGAATTCTAGCAACCCCAGTCAGATATCATGCTCAGTTTTCAGTTGCACATCCAATCTGACAAAATCTGGAATGGATCTGTCTCATCTGACAAAAGGGCAAGGACAGAAACGTAACTTGGTAATCACTATTAAGCAACGTGTCAGTTCCGTAAACTGCTGTATCAAACTTCTGATGCAAAATTATACAACAAAATCTTTGCATCAAAGTAACTCGGTAAAATGGTAAACTTCATAAGAATAGGTTTACCAGTATGCTAGTGGAAGATTCAATCATATATGAAAAACGTCGTGTCTACCCATGTCACTGTAGTAAAATGGTAAAGTTATAAACATAAACAACTGCACTAGCATACAAGAGTTCACGAAATGAGCCATTTTGTATAATGCATGTGCGGGATGGTTTTTGTAAGTGTTGAGCGTGAAAAATCAGCCACATGCAGCTTAGCAACACGCAAGAGCCAACAATGATGTCCAACCAACATATCCCTACAGCATATGCCGAGCCAACATTTTCCTCTCGCACACAAAAAAAAAAAAAAAAGTCCAACAGATGACCAAATTCATGTTTTTTATTCCTTTTTACTAAACTGATGATCTCAGTCTCCTGTAGTATCATGTGCGGATCCGTCAACCTCCAAACCGGGATCACGGAGGATTTCATTTGGCAGGTGTGGAGAGAAAATCATGTATGCCCAAAGAGGTTTCCTATCCTCCTTCCTTTGGCTCATACTAGCTAGCTTCCCCATGAAATCAGTAGTGTATTAATTCTTTGACCCGTAAATGAGGAGGATTTTCTGTACGTACCGCCTTGAGCTGCTCCTTATGGGCAGAGGCGCGGTGTGGGTATTTGCACTAAATACCTTGCCGAATTACTCCCTACTTCTTGTTGACATTTGGATTATAAATACTCAACTATGTCGATGAATTCTAAAAATATCGAAACTACTAGCTATAGCTACATTTGATAAGAAAATATGAGCTCAAACAATATGATCATAGGTTTTATTGGTTTGGTTTTATTAGCTTGCTGTTGTCCAAGTAAGGTTGAAGCTGCTCATCAACAGCTTCAAGTTGGCTACTACAGAAGCACTTGTTTTCCAGCTGAGTTAATCGTTAGAAATGAAGTCTTCAAAGCTTTTCAAGCGAATAAGGGCATTGCTCCAGGTTTAGTCAGACTCCATTTTCATGACTGTTTTGTTAGGGTGAGCATAACCAGTTCTAATACTCAACGATTATTAGCCAGTAAATTAATTAAGCATGGCTTCTAATTTTGTTTCTCTGGTGAGTTTAGGGCTGTGATGGTTCAGTTCTCATTGACTCGACGCCAGGAAACACTGCTGAGAAAGATTCCCCTGCGAATTTCCCCAGTCTACGAGGCGATGAGGTCGTGGACGCAATTAAAGACGCACTCGAAAGAATATGCCCGGGAGTGGTTTCTTGTGCTGATATACTTGCATTTGCAGCAAGAGACAGTCTTGCAATAGTAAGTATATATATATACTTGTGAGATAGGAGTGGTTTCTTTGGCGGATTCATTCATTCGAAATTCGGTGCTCACGAGTTTCGTACTCAGGTCACTGGTATCATCAGTCAATAACTTTACCACCATTTACTACGTATATAAAATATTTACAGTTTTCTCGTGCATGTGTACAGACAGGAGGAATAATATACGATGTCCCAGCAGGGAGAAAAGATGGCACGGTTTCATTAATATCGGAAACCATAGATATACCACCTCCAACCTTTGACGTGAATCAACTTACTCAATCCTTTGACAGAAAAGGACTGACACAAGAAGAAATGGTGACACTGTCAGGCGTTCATACGATTGGCCGGTCTCACTGTACCTCGTTTCGTGACAGACTCTATAATTTCAGCTCAAGTGTGAAGCAGGATCCAAGTTTGGACGCAGCTTATGCGGAACAACTTAAGCTAAGTTGTCCAGAAGCTAACAATGATCCGAACCTAGTCGTCCCAATGAACACACGTAGTCCAATCGTTGCGGATGTGGGATATTTCGTTGATGTTTCAAACCACCGCGGACTGTTTACATCAGATCAGGCGCTCTTGACTAACCAAGCTACGGCTGATCAGGTGACCCGGAACGCTCGTAACCCTTTTCTTTGGAATAACAAATTGAAAGCTGCCATGGTGAAGATGGGTAAAATTGGTGTTTTGACTGGAGATGATGGTGAGATACGCTTGAACTGTCGGATACCGAACTAATTACTACAAAGATGAAAATGTGATAAGTTGCCGGCACTTGGCAGTTATGGCTGACTTAGCTAGCTGGTAGTGCGGATCGTTGTTTGTCGTAAACTTGTTATTAGACAGTGCTCCGGTTGGCAATAGCATGAAACTTATGCATTTTAATTGAATAAATAAATAACTAATAATTCGATCACCCAAACGATGTTCATATTTGTATTAAGATTGCAAAACTGAGCAAAATAAAAAAAGAAATAGGAAGCCTTTCTCTGTATCAGAGCCAGGTTTCGATCCTGGGACCTGTGGGTTATGGGCCCACCACGCTTCCGCTGCGCCACTCTGATTTGTTGTTGATTGTCCTCCCATTTCGTATTTAACCTTGGCTTAAGCAGTACAACTAATAGTTCTCCCAGAGTAGAGCGTCCACAATGCCAAAAATTATGCAGCGTGACGGAACAAGGCACATTTGGCAGGATTCATTTAGCAAATATTACCGAGCGCTGATAGAGTGAAATAGCTCGCCTCGATGTTACTACAGTTGTGGGTTTTGCCAAAATGTCATACCTATAGACAAATACAACTTGGCTCTTTCAACATTTTTCCGCATCCACCACCATTCATGCACAATATTCTAGAATCAAAAACAATAGAAACATCTCAAATGATTGATTATCGTTGACATAATGAGTGAACCCATGTTAGCCCAAAGCTTAAAATTTTGTAATATACCCAATGACAGTATGGAGAATCATTAGTCTCAATTACGAGTGACTCCAGATTAGGTACTAGTTTGAGAAAAGCAATTAGTCCTTGATCAGTGGATAGTATGTCAGATATGTTCAACTTTTCAACATTATGAAATTTCAGCATATTGTTTGACAGATGGTATTTAGAGAAGATGGCCTATTTATCACAAGGCAATAGCAACAAATAAGTAAGTTTCAAGGAGTCAGATTAAACCATAGAAGTAGATAGAGACGGAGAAAAAAACTACTGTAAAGATACAAGTGCTAAAGATATCAGCAAGCAAGAATATATGCCTGTAGGAGTAGATCATTGACAGTTAGACATTTCACATGTGCAACGGCTCGTAGTAACCGACTTATCTGTGCAGCGTTTTCGTCAGAGTATAACAAGCTAACGACTGCTTCCACCAGTGTAGGAAAGCTAGACAAGATGCATTCTTTTCCAAGATCAGCGTAGTAGGTGAACGTCACCAGACTTGGTGCATCACACATCTGTGTAGGGGGATTCTGGTGTTATTCCTTGGATGCTTAAAGCAAGGTTATTTGAAATGGGATCTCTAATTTGATTTCTTATTGCTCATTCTCTAATTTGTTTTCTTAAAGCAAAATATAGATGAATTGATTTGGTATGTTGCTGTGTTTGGTATGGTGAATCCAGACCAATAGGTATGGATACATCTCAAATAGGGCTGTCAATGGCACTTAACGTAACGGATATTGGCTCAGCCGTTTCTGTTATGGTAAAAATTATCGGATATCCGATAATTTCCGACGGAAATCTGAAATTCAATTCCGATTCCGTTACGTTGGACTTATCTGATATTTTTCCGATAACTTCCGTTATCAAGTCCAACAACTGCACCACTATCTTCACTGCCGTCTTGGTTCACCAACACCACCATTTCCCGGAACTACAACTGCAGTCAGCGTCGCTATTCCCCTGTAACCATCCATCTCTTATCACCAAACCTATTTGAATCATAAATTTCGTTAATTAACCACAACAGAAGATTTGATTACAAACCCATTCATCCAATTTATTTCTTTTCTTTTCTTTGCTCAATTTTTTGTCGTAAAATCAAATTGATACAAACCCGTATCTAATTTCTTCTCAACCTCATCATATCATCAATCTCTGGAACGGTGAAACCAATATGAACATTAACAACAACAGCTTCTTCTTCTTCCCTTACACAAAATCAACACCATCAATTCAAAATATGTGTTCTCGAATCCTAAACAAACCAAACTCTCCACCAAATCCTAATTTCACATATCAATTTTGAAACCCTAAAATTGATATTAACCCTAACGAATTCCGTATATTCGGAACCGGATAGCGTATTTCGGACATTCATTGATAGCCCTAATCTCAAAGTCATTCTGCTGCTCGAAGAAGTATGATGACTGAAGAACAACGAACTGCTGCAGCAGAAAGGCGTCATCTTCTCTATAGACAACGTCAACAAGAGATAACAGATTGCTCCAAAATAAGCGTAGAAGAAATTAGTATAGAGCGAGGCAGCAACATGTTGAACAACAACAACCTACTGAAACAAATAGATGTCATGTTCGCTCTACACAACGTCAACAAAATATGAAAGCTGAAGAGATAGTGCTACAAAATGAGCGGAGGCGAAATCAGTATAGAGCAAGGAGGCAACATGTGGAAAATAGAGATCTTCCTTCATCATCTACAAGCAATACTGAGATGCAGACGTTCCAAAATCGTTTTGCTGCTACAAGAAGCATGATGAGTGAAGAACAACGAGCTATTGAAAGAGAAAGGTGTCGTGTTCGCAATATGAATCGTCGACATAACATGACAGATGCAGAGAGATTGCTACAAAACAAGCATACGCAGAATCATCATAGAGCTAGGAAGCAAACTATTGAAAACAGGAATCTTCCTTCAACATCTACAGCCCACAATGATACACACCTATTTGAGCAAGTCATACATAAGCATGTGCAGGCAGAAGTCGAAAGACTTATCGGTCGTGTCTCTGCAATAACAATGAATAACACCAAAGGGTATATGGAATTGGGCCCAGAACATAGAGGTATGATTTAAGTATGAATTCAACCTATTTCATTGTAAAATAATGATTAATTATACAATAGTCCAACTTCTGCTAATTAATAGAACTTTTTGGCAAAAATTACATCTCCCCTACATACAAGTTATGAAGATATGATCGAGTTTGATGAGCTAATCGATGCAACAGAAGACGGTCCTGATGAGAGTCACCAAGAGGATAGGCAGGAAGGTATATTGTTAAACTATTACCTGGTACTAATACTATATATGAGGAAGGGGTAATGCAATAAAGTGGTGTTGAAATCTTAAAATTTGTGTTTTGATATGGATACTTCAACTGCTGATTTTGGTTTAGCTGGATACTTACATGGTTTAGAAAACACTATGTTGGTGGAGATCGTATGCAGGGATTTCTTTTAGTAATTCTTAGTAGCTAATTCTTATTGCATGGTCTTATGATGATTTTAGGTGAATCGGAGAATCCTCAATCTAATTATGGAATCAGTAGTGAAAGATGGAGAACAATATTGCAGGGAGGTAAGATTTTAACAGTTTCTATCATTCTGGAACTGTAGCTTTTCACCTTACACACTCACCACCCATAATAGCATAGTTTAAAATTCTTAAAAATGTTAAGTATGGTGTGGATATCTACTCTGGTCAATGTTTTCGTTGAAATATTGTACATGACTATGGTGATCTGGACTTTGCAGTTAGTTATGAGTGTCCAGGTTGTCGATTCTACATCCAGACACTAGAATGCTACAATAGACAAATTCTAACCCTTAAACTGACGATTCTATTAAATTTATACTATTCAATTGAATCCAGTAATAGAATTCGAGGACTAGCACAACCATGTTTTAAAGCAAGTTTGAGATCTAATCTCTTCAACACTTAATAAAGATAAGTTACTCCATCCATTGAAAAATAAGCTTAAGCAGCTACTGGCATTGCAGACATATTGTATCCTCTATTTTCTGCATTAAAAAACTCTAACACATTGACCCGAGCAAAGTTTTGCTTACTGTATTTTTGATCTTTCTATTAAATTTTGTTTCAGATCACACAAATAAATTAACCTATTATTGTTTTCTCTGTGTTATAGGTCGATCACGAAGAAGGGCGGCGAATGTGTCTAATAGAGGATTTCATAACTCTGCAAGGGGTTTCGTCGACTTAACTTCACTTCCACGCCTGCAATTGAATGACATTAGCTCATGTGAGCATTGTGGAGCTAAGTTGTTTCCCCATGAGACCAATCAGTTCTGTTATTTGAATGGAAAGGTCAGCCTACCATATCTGCCAGTACCTCCAGAACTTATGGAGCTATTCACTGCACAATCGGAACATGGAGCTCATTTCAGGCACAATGTTCGTTTATTAAACCATGTTTTTGCCTTCACATCCATTGGGGTACGCATCGACCATAACACGGCTAATCTTAGGAAGAGAGTGTATACGTATCGTGCTCAAGGTACTATGTATCACAAGATTGGGAGTCTCATTCTAGAACCAAGTGATAGACCAAGGTTCCTTCAAATGTACATATATGACACAGAACATGAATTGGATAACCGATTGAAAGAGCAACAGTTTGCTGCCAAGAATGACAAGGGCAAAGAATAGGATAAGGAGTCAACAGAAATAGAAGAACCTCTCAACAAGGAAGTGCTTGCTATCTTGAAAGGAATGTTAGACAGATGCAACCCGTATGTACGTGTAATTCGCCAGATTTCACAAGGTAATGACTTTCATGATGTTCGTCTATATATAAAAGAGCAACCAACATATCGTCGTCAATATAACATGCTAACATCACCGTAAGTAGCTGCTATCTTAGTTGGTGGAGAAGAACCAAGTGAAGTGCTTCCCAGAGACATCATCGTTGAAACAAATTCCGGGCAACTTCTGAATGTACCCGACACAGCATGTTTCTACGATCCACTTCAATATCCACTGCTACATCCTTTTAGGAGTTTTGGTTGGGATTTGACAATTTTCTCCGATGACACTAGAAGGATCAGCTGTCGAGCATATTATGCGTATATGCTACAAGTAAAGTTAATTTACTTTGAATAAGTAAATTCTCTGGCTTAATATTTTTTGACTGCATGTTACTAACAAATTGATCTGAAAATTTAGATTCGAGAAAACCATGACTCAATTCTGTTACGTGCTGGGAAACTACTGCAACAATACGTGGTCGATAACTATGTGAAGATCTCAACAATGCAGTTGAGATGGGTCAAAGATAACCAACGTACATTCCGAGCTGATTGGTACTCTGGCGCTCTTGATGCCGCAGATGCAAACACAAGTAAGAATAGGCTATGATTATATAAGTTAGATTGTCATAGCTGACTTCTCCTTTATTTGCGTAATAATTCGTTTTACAACTACATTCATTGATGTATGCATTTCATTTATTTGCTATAAGACAGTACTCTTGACATGTAATCCTAAGACAGTGTTAATGATCGAAATACTGGCCAGATGATTATAAGATAAATAAATGATATCTTATATTTTATTCTACTGCATACTTTAAATGTAAACCATTGTTCCGTAAACAGTTCCCACCAATTCTATTCTACTGCATACTTCAAATATAAATTTGTGGTGTTTCTTTACAGGTGATATTGACAACGAGTTATTCTGCCTCCAAGTTACACGAGAAGCCCACGTGATATGCATCAAAGGTATTATGACGCCATGGCATTAGTTCAGAAGTACGGAAAGACTGATTTTTGTATAACCATGACATGTAATCCTAAGTGGGAGGAAATCCAAAAGAATTTAAAACCAGGGAAACAGGGACATGACAGGCCAGATTTGACAACGAGAGTGTTTCATTCTAAGTTTGAAGAACTGAAGACTGATCTGTTCACTAAGGGAGTTCTGGGAAAGGTTGTTGCACATGTTCATGTAATTGAGTTTCAGAAAAGAGGGCTACCACATGCACATATTCTAATCATTCTCGATGAAAGAGACAAGTTACACAACCTAGATGACTATGATACAGTTGTTCGAGCAGAAATACCCAATCCGAACCAGAGCTATACGAGGCTTTCCTAAAACATATGATACATATGCCATGTTCGTTGTCGACTGATAGTGTTTGTAAGAAGAACGGGAAGTGCAAGAAAAAAATTCCGAAGAAATTTGCACCAGCAACTCTTGAAGGCGAGGATTCATATCCAATCTATAGAAGACAAGATGATGGTACATAAGTTACACTCCACAATGGGAAAGTGGTGAATAACAGTTGGGTCGTCCCGTATAATCCGTGGGTTTTGAAGAAGTATGACTTCCATATCAACGTGGAGATTTACTCAAGTGTGAAATCTGTGAAGTATTTGTACAAATATGTTTGGAAAGGGGAAGATTGTATTTGTATGAGGTTTCGAGCGAGAAAGGCGTCGAAGATGAGATCAAGCAGTTTGTAGATGCTCGCTGGGTCTGCCCGCAAGAAGCTCTCTGGAGAATATACAAGTATCAGATGAATAAGATATCTCCACCCGTTATCTCATTACAAATACATCTCAAAGATCAACAAAAGATTTTACTTCCCGAAGGGCGAATTGTGAGAGATATGTTGCGGCGAGAGAAGGCATCCCGTATAAAGCTTACTGAGTATTTTAAGAAAAACGGAGAATATGAGTTTGCAAGAACTCTTTTATACAAGGAATTTCCGGAGCATTATGTATGGGATCATTCATTAAGGCAGTCGAATAGAAGGCGGCGTAACAACAGAGTTATTGGAAGAGTTAATGTTGTTACAGCTCGCACTGATAATTACTATTGAGACTTTTGCTGAATAATGTTAGGGGACCAACTTCTTTTGAGGACCTGCTAAAGGTAGGTTTTGTTACCTTTTCGACGTACAGGGAAGTGGCGCAACATCTTGGTTTTTAGAAAGTGATACTGCCATGCGTGATACACTTCTTGAAGCAACACAAGTGCAGATGCCTTCGTCTTTGAGAAGGCTTTTCTGCACGTTGTTAGCCTTATAGAACCCAACCGGAGTTCGTGAATTGTGGGATGAATTTCTTCCTCACCTGATTGAAGATCACCTCCGCTCCAACACAGAACAAGGTGCTATTAATCTTCTGTTGTGGGAACTTAGTTCTACTCTTGGTCCAGGTTTAATGAAGAAATATAAATTCCCAGCCATCACCGAAGACGTGGGTACTTCAGGAACAAATGATTTGGTCATGGAATAAAAATCAATTCATATTCCTCCAGAAGATTTGTCGGCTATTGGCAGGCTAAACAATGACCAGAGACATGCATTTGACAGGTAAAATTCGCTACAACATACTCATATTGTAATCTCAATTTTACTGAGTTATACTCTCCACGAGTCATTAATTTTAAGTTTGATTTGTAATTGCATTAACTCTTATTAAGCAGGGTAGTGAAATCCGTTTATCGCCGTGATAGTTCTATATTCTTTTTTGATGGTCCGGGTGGTTTAGGGAAAACTTTCCTTTACAGGGCGATGCTGGCCTATCTAAGAACTGAAGGACATATTGCAATTGTAACGGCGACATCAGGAATTGCTGCAACCATGATGCCAGGTGGGCGGACCGCTCATTCTAGGTTCAAGATACCCGTACCAGCTGACTCAACATCTGCGTGTGACATACCTGTGGATACTGATTTAGCAGATCTCATTCGGAAGGCCAGCTTGATTATTTGGGACGAAGCAATAATGGCAAACCGATACGTATTTGAAGCTTTAAATCGGTCATTAAGAGATGTAACTAAAGTCGAGCAACCGTTTGTAGGTAAGATTTTGGTTTTGGGAGGTGATTTCCGTCAAGTGTGTAATTGAACGTGGTACCCGAGCACAGGCAGTAAGTGCATGCTTAACCAATGCAAAATTATGGAAGGATGTCAAGGTAATTCATCTCAAAGAAAACATGCGTTCAAGGTTGGATCCCGACTTCTCAGAATTCTTGCTTCGCATTGGAGATGGAGTTGAGCCATATGTTATTGAAGACATGGTGAAACTTCCAGATGACATTATGTTGGAATGGGATGGAGAGCAGGCTGTTAGGAGATTGATTGACGAGGTTTTTCTAAGACTGCAAGAGAATGCATTTGACAAAGTTTATATGAGTCGGAGAACCTTGATAACTCCAAAGAATGACGTTGTAAAAAAGCTCAATCAGAAAGTTATTGAAATCTTCCCAGGAACCGAGGTAGTGTATCACTCCTTTGACACGGTAACAGATGACCCCAAGAATTTGTGGACAGAAGATTTTCTCAACAGTGTTGCTCCAGGTGGATTACCTCCTCACAAGCTTATATTAAAGATAGGTGCTTCAATTATTCTCTTGAGAAACCTTGATCTAAAGTGTGGGCTTTGCAATGGCACAAGGTTACTGTGTCGAAGGCTATTCACAAACTTCATTGATGCAGAAATTGTTACAGGTAGTTGCCCAGGGATGAGAGTGTTGATTCCGAGGATACCCATGGAGCCCCCAAAAGGCTCAAAATTGCCTTTTAAGCTTATACGAAAGCAGTTTCCAGTTCGTGCAAGTTTTGCTCTAACGGTTAACAAGTCTCAAGGGATGACCATACCACATGTTGGTGTTTACCTACAAGAACATGTGTTTAGTCATGGACAATCGTATGTTGCTTTGTCCAGGGGAGTTTCAAGGATCACAACAAAAGTATTAGTTAAGAATGGGGGTCTTCCAGATATTATTGGAACGTGACAAAAGTATTAGTTAAGAATGGGGGTCTTCCAGATATTATTGAAAATAATTCAAAATCCAAAATAAATAAACACCCAAATCTTAAAAAGCTTAACATAGAACATTCATTTCATATCTAATTTCATCTATCTAACACCCCAATCTGAAGACAACAAGTAAACAGAGAAAGAGAGAGAGAGAGAGATGATCTCTCAACGTAGATAAAGGGATGTACCACCTAGGTTGGCTTAATTTGCGCCTAGTGTTCAGTTACCACAATAGTTTCAGTTACATAATACTTCACATAATACTATCAGCAATACTCTTCCTTAGTATACTATCATCATGGTTATTTCACAAGCAATTCTATCATAACCTTACAAAGCAATTAAAGATATGATTTTATATTACAATTAACAGCAGCACAGTAAAGAAAGATACATGACTATCTTGATATCCTAGTTCTATGTGATTTTTCTTATTTTGAAAAAAATTCAAAATTCAAAATAAACAAATACCCAAATTAAAGCAGCTTAACATTAAACCAAAACCATCATTGAACCTCTGATTTCATTTATCAAACCCCCAAATCTAACAGACAAAGCAACTGACCTAATATTAATATCAGAAACCCTAAATTCCAATTTTACAGATGATAAGAACACAAAAAGAAGAAACCTTACCTAAGATTATCACGATTAATTGTGGTTGAAGATCGATTATTCCAACTGCAGTAATACAAGTGAAATAAGTTAGACCTAACAATCGAAAAATAGAGATTAAAATCAGTGCTAACAATTACAAATGAAGTTATTTTGGTTGATGTACTTACACAGTGAGTTTGGTGAGACTTGATTGCTGTATTGAGGTTGAGTTTTCTTCTCATCAATTTCTAGATCTAGTTCACAGAGAGAGTAAAGAGAAAGCGAGAGAGAGAGACATAGATAAAGAGAAAAGAGTGGTGGAGAATGCGTCGTACAAAGAAAAGATGGGGAAACTTAGGAAATATCCCGCCCAAGTGGGGGTATAAACATCGAAAGGCAATTTCTATTTGGGTGGATTTTTTTTTTTTGGAAGTGTAGGATGGTACAGTGACGACTCGTACGCGTACAACTCAAAACAGTTGCGAATAGTAACTAGTTAAAACAGTTGCGAGTTTTGTAACTGAAGTGAACTGTTGCAAAATTTTCGCAACTGAACAATCGAATCAGAATTTAAGCTGTTGCGAATTCTAGTTACTAATCGCCGTTATTTCAAAAGAAAAAAAAAGGTACAAAAGACATGTTTTTTTGCTAAATAACATGTTTTTTGTTCGAAATGTGCTCGCACCTCTCAAAACGCGTTATAACGGTCACGCCTAGTGCCCGTGATCTGAGTCGTGACCTGTGTTTTCAAACCTTGTAAGGAAGTACAATCCTTGCATTCGATTATGGTATTACGGCTTGATTGAATCCTGAAGGCACGATTCGAATGACATGTTGCACTCGCCAATTAATTGGGAAATTTCGAATTATTGTCTAAAAAGAACAGAGAGATCCTTAAAGTCAGGGGTACACCGTTCTTCTGTTTGTTTTCATCTTCTAGTTTCTTACCCAACTTTCCAACGACACTTTAATCTACTTAGATTTATAACGTGTTTAGATATTAGAAAATATGAATGCTTCTGGTTTTCCAAAAGCAAAATGTTTTTACTTCATAAAAAGTTGACTTTTTTATTTTTAATAATCGTACTGAAATTTTATGTACAAACTAATTTCTTATTTTTTAAAATTTTAGGAATTAAAAAGCTGCTTTTCGAGATGTATCCAGACATGCTCGGAGGTGTATCCGACATTTATCACTCCTTTTGAACATCACAATGGTGGATGCTAGCTAATCGACTATAGGTAAGACATTCTGGCAAAACTTTATAAATAAATAAAAAAGAGACTAGAGAGGGAGAATTTACCTGAATCACTCTCGATGCTAGTAAGGTAAGGAAATTTTGTTTCTTGTTACTTAATTAGGTTGTAAAGATTATGAAAGAGCTGATTGTTGTTAATTATGTTTTCCAGAGTTTGGTTTTTCTTTGGATTTGATTGTTGTTGATTCTGTTTTCTAGGGTTTGCTTAAAACACCAGAGTTATTGCTTTTCTAAGATATTGAATCATTGGTTACTGAAATTGTTACTTCCTATTAGTACTTGTTGGTAATTTTCTAGAGTACGGGTTTTATAAAAACTGTGCCGTACAGCCTATTTTAGTGAAATCAAAACTTAGGGGATTTTGTTAAAATTGTTGTGGAATGTTAAGGTCATGGTGATGCTTACAGGCTAGGATGTTCCTCGTCGTCAAGGACCTAAATAAACAAGTACTAATTACTTTGGAAACATATTTCATACCTCAACCATATCAAATGATGCTCAATTTCCATCTCGAAATGTGTACCGGGCGCAATCCATGGCCTTGTACATTAAGGATATAAACTGGGCAGCTTGGGCGCCAACCTTATAGGTACTATTCCTGAACCCAAAAGGAGATGTTCAGGTGTAGATTCTGTCTCTCGGGAACTAGGGACAAAGCCAATCACCAAGTGGTCTGGTGGTTGGCATGCTCCCTCCCACTGCAAAGGTAGGAGTTCAAACCCTGTAATTGCCAAAATCCACTCCAATTTAAGGAGTTTGGATATAGTCTAGGGACCACTAGTCTAGGGTATCAAAAAAAAAAAAACTAGGGACAAAACAAACTTGAAAAGCTGCAATGACTTGAGTTTCTATCAACCATGGACTGATTTTCCATAATAGAATCCATTTTCTTTTGCGCGCTATTGTAGATCTGGGCATGTTAGCTGGGTAGAGAAGTAGGCTGTATTTAGATTGTTTAGCTGTTGGTGTTTACTGAGTCTTTAATTCTCTCGAGGTTTGGTTGTATTTTAGGTGTTTCAAAGCACCGTGTCACTGCTTCCTACGTCTAACTATATTGTCGTTGCTATTGTTTTTTAAGTTGTAAATGACATGAATATGAGTATCTTCAGCTGTGTACAACTGTATGCTTTGTAAATTGTTAACAGTTACTAGAAACCATCATACTAAAATTGCCGATATCCGTGTTACCTGTTACCCACTTGCCCTATTGTAGTATTGTCTAAACTTGTGTCAATTGTTTTATGTTGCATCATGTACAACTTTGTTTATGAACAGGTACCATAGTTGAAACAATTCCCTTACATTTTAATGCCTTAGATTTTTGTGGCTCACTGATATTTCGAAACGTCAGATCAAAACATGTGATTCACAGTTGCACACACCTGCAGAAAGATTTACTTCGACCACATAGGGAATTTTTTTCTTCTTACCACAGATTTGCTATTACTTGATGACATAATTTTTTTTTGTTGCCAGTTTGAGATCCTGAGCCCTGATTCAGCCAGAGCTTGCTTTCGCAGAATTTTTCTTCTTTTTGACCAATTACTTGCTATCCTATATGTGTGTTTCACTGGAGATTAATGTTTTCTCCTCTTGATATAGGTATTTCTAGTTCGGATATTCTATACTTGAGACCTTCAAGGGCCAACGAGTTTCTACAGTGTACCCAGTTGAGGTAAAGTTTGTTTCTACACCGGATGGGGTTTAATTTCTACTTACTTAATTAAGCTTGTTTCCGCTTACAATGGGGTGTAATTTCTACACTGTACTCTTTTTAGAGCTAGACAGCTAGTTATAGACGCATCTAAACCCAGGGTGGTATAGGCCTACATTCTGTTTGGAATTATGGATATTGCATTGCCATTGGATAAGCTTAACTTAAAATCCAAAGATCAACATTCATCAGCATATGAGAGCCAAGTTTTTGTTGTTTTAGTAGCGACAGGAAGTTTCAACCCTCCCACTTTCATGCATATGCGTATGTTTGAACTGGCAAAAGATGCACTGAATTTAGAAGGGTTTTGTGTTATTGGAGGCTACATGTCACCTGTGAATGATGCATACAAGAAGAAAGGTCTCATCTCTGCTGAACACCGCTTACAGTTGTGCGATCTTGCCTGTAAAAGCTCACCGTTTGTGATGGTAGACCCATGGGAGGCGAAACAAACTGGTTATCAACGAACTTTAACCGTTTTAGGTAGAATCCAGAGGTGTTTGTCCGAAAGTGGATTGGTAAGAAGAGAGTCACTCAAGGTGATGCTTGTTTGTGGTTCTGATTTACTTGAATCATTTAGCATTCCTGGAGTATGGATCCCTGAGCAAATCGTGGCCTTATGTAGAGATTATGGAATTGTTTGCATTCACAGAGATGGCACAGATATTGAGAAGATTATTTCAGGGGATGAAATTTTGAATGCATATAAGAGCAACATCAGAGTTGTTGATGAACTGATACCAAACCAGATTAGCTCTACAAGAATAAGGGAATGTGTTTCAAAAGGATTATCGATAAAGTATCTGACTACGGATGAAGTGATTGATTATATCAGAGAACAAAGCTTGTACATAACTTCAAACTCACATGAAAAAAGAAAATCCTTGGAATAGGAGATGGGTGAACAAATATCTTCTGCAGTGAATTCATCATCGCTTTGATGAAAATCCTTCTATGCTAATCTGTGTACTCAAATTGTTAGAGCTGGTTTGAATTTGGGGTACTAGTGCTGATGGTTCATATTTGTATTTAAAGTTGTAAAATTCAGCAAAATTGGTCAGATATAAAACATTCCACTTATTTTTCATCTTAAGAAAAGAGAAAAAAGTTAAGAAAAATATCAGAGCCAGGTTTCGATCCTGGGACCTGTGGGTTATGGGCCCACCACGCTTCCGCTGCGCCACTCTGATTTGTTGTAAGTTGTCCTCCCAATCTAATGATATATATATACAAGCTCCGCATCCTTTTTCCATACCGTTAAACCACATATCTTGATTCGAGGATTCAAGAAGATGACCTCAAGATATGACCGTAGACTGGTACCGACGACAGGTGAGGTGAATCTGATTCTTTACATTACTTGCCATAAACAAGTTATGAAACCACCATATATCACCTAATTCTTACAACAATTACTGGGTACATGAAACAAAAACAAAGCCAACAACAAAGAGAGTAACGGTTCATTCACTCTTCACTACTCCTTCCTTGCAGTCTCATGTTAACTTTGACTCCCTGTAGCTCCATAGTAAATCCAGTTGCATTTTTTGAACCTGTCACCTGCCTTTGAAGCAGCTTGTTGGAGTACACCACCACTGTTTACAACAATAGAGTTCAATCTCAGTACTGTCTTCTCCATTACACTAAAATTCCTTTCGAGCACTAGAGTTCGTCGAACCCGTCTTCATCTCCTTCTTCCTCCACTCTTTGAAACTGTGCCCTCCAACTTTCCATCTGCCAGAACATATAAATAGGAAGTTTTTAACTCGTGTGTTTGAAGAACATTATGAACATATTTCTTGGACTCTTAACCTGATATGCAGCTGTGTTACCTGACTGTCCGACAGCCGCAGTTGCTCTGCAACAAAAAGTATATTCTTGCCGTCACCTGATGGAGGATCCCTGCCCAAATTCTCTGCAACTTCATCATAGTCAATGATATTAACCCGAAAGCCATTGCTTCTAAAAAACTTGTCCATCCAGTTCCATGTATTAGGTTGTTCAAGACCCTGTAAGCATCAAAATTTTCATATTTATCGCATCTTAAAGTGAATTTTAGCATAAGCGAGGAGATGACCACAACAGGCTAACCTTCATTGCAGACTCGGTATCGACCAACCAGGCAGGCAATTCTCCAACGAAAATGCATCCTTTTGTTGCTAAACTGCTCACTAAGACCATAATGTCCTTAAAATTCTCCAAAGTCATCATCGGTATTCCCTGCAAACAGACCTCTTTCAGCTAGTTATGTCTACGCTACGAATCAAAAGTTTGCACTCACATTTAACACAGATAAACACAATTGGTTTGTTAGACAAAATCAAGGTACATATGCTCTAAAGAGAACTTGGTGGATTACCTGCAGTGCCCATATGCTCGGCCTGTTTCCATTGAAGCCCTTTCTGTATAAAATCTCTAGGGTATCAGAGGAATTTGATGGAACATGAACAAGCAAGCATCTTCTTGGAACTTTAGCCCCAACATCTGAAATTTATTTAAACTAAAGGTAATGAAATAATTTGCCTTCTTTTCAAAAATTTGCATAGCTAAAATACTCTCAGAAGTTTGAGCATTTGATGGACACCTTTAAGCTTTTGAGCTGCTTTAATATAAACCTGTTCCGCCGATACATCGAACATTACAGTCGAAGTTGGCCATTTCAATCGATACGGCCGTGTGTCCATACCATCTGTAAACAAAACAACCTGCATGACAATAATAAGATGAGAACTGGATCCTAGATAGTATATCAATTTCTCCTTTTCTGAGTATAAAGGAAAATGTTTGAACTGTTTAGAAATTAGTTTGAACAATTAATCCTGGGAATTCTAAGTTCAATCAACATACCTGTCTAAGCTCATCAGTTTTGGTCATTGTATCAAGCAACTTATCATCAATGAACTTGGTGGCAAGGCAATAGTGTGATGCAGAAGATGAGTATCGATCTATATCTCTTTGAACACCATAATCAGTAAGAAAACACCCAGCATATGGATCAACAAACAGAGGTTCTGCAAATTATAAAGAAGCGGAGAATTATAACGGCGTTGCTAGAATCAGTAGAAATCATAATTTTTCAAGGCGGGCAGGTAATTTCCAATCATGTTATCAAAGATACTCATAATTTTCATTAGATTGAAATCTCTGCGGATTCTTGTTTGAGAATAAGAATGAATCAAAGACTTTTTACCTGGTTTTTGGGTCTCCTGAAAACGATGTGAAGCACCGTTAATTGCTGATTGAAGCAGTGGGTCATTGTTATTACTGAGTTTTGCAACGAACCCACAAATTTTTTCCTTTCTTGAGATGAATATATTGTTATTGGGTGAGAAGAAGAGGATAGCAGAAGAACTTACTGCTCCTGCAGGTGCAAAGCATCTCATTTCAGAGGACTTGAAAAAGTCTTCAAATTTTATCCCTCTGCGATAAATAAATGTACTGGGATCTAGGATTACTGTTATTTCAGCCTCAACTCTTTTACTGTTTTTTTTTTTTGTTTTTTCCTTTTGCCTTTAATGTAACACTGGCAATACTTTTATGATGTCATAAAACAACATTTTTATTTTATTTTAATTAATAAGAAAGGAGATTGCTATTAATAAAAGTTATTTTTTTATTGCTTCAACCATCACAATGGACGGTTTTTTGGGGTTGGTACCGCATTTCCGTTATAACGCGACTAAAAAATATTAGGATATGTGTTGTCCCAAACCATTATTGACAGCCTGGTTGGCCAGGGCGTCTGTGGCTTGGTTTGTTTCTCTGAAAGCAGGGGCGGAGCCAAGGGTTGACTAATCCTGGCTCTAACCCCTTAAAATCAGTATAACTATAGAAATACCCTTAGTTTTATCATATATTTTGGATTTAGTCCACCTAATTTTTATGTTTAGTTCATAAATGTCCAGGATTATTTTTTTAGTCCCCCTCATTTTAAACTCTGGCTCCGCCACTGTCTGAAAGCATGTGTGATCCTAGATTGCTGAATTTGATGTAATATGTGATGGATTTCTTTTATCATTTCCTTCAGGTACCAAGGTGTTGTCATTTTTTGTTGTAGTAGTTGTGTGAGAGCCTGGGACTCTACCTCGAACTGAACTTTGTGCCAATCATGCGGAGTAGTTGTTCTAGCTACTAGTAAAAGACCCATGTTTCCGTCATGATTGTTGTTGTAATGCCGTTTAGTGTTGTAGTTGCTTGTAAGACTCTTCCTTTTGAATTGTGACACATTACTCTTACGCGCTGCTGGTCCGGGGTGCCATTTGATTGCTGCATCGATGTTAACTTTGATCCTATCTGGTGGTAGTGGTTCCCAAGTGACAAGAACAATGAATGTTGTTGGTTGTGGTTGATGTTGCAGGTACCGGTGGTGAATTTGATTCCCACCGCTGAGTCTTTTCGGCGACTTCAAATAAGAAAGTCCAAGACTCATCAGCACTTTTGTCAATTAATGCAGCAATTGTGGTTCGGGTAGTGACATCTAGACCTTCATACAAAATTCGCACAAGTCTCAAAATTGTAAAACCATGGTGAGGACATCGAAGCAATGATTCATTAAATCTCTCCAGGTATTTGGCTAAGGTCTCACCATATAATTGCACAAAACTATTCAAAATTTGACAAATGGTGGTAGTTTTATGATTAGGGAAGAACTTTTTGAAAAATTCTTTCGGGAAAATCATCCCATGTTCCAATTGACTGTGGCTGCAGGGCATACAACCATGATTTTGCCTTTTCCTTCAAAGAGAAAGGAAATACAGTCTCAATTTGAGGGACTCTTCCGGCATTTGGTTAAAACACATAGTCCCACAAATTTCCTTAAATTCGCTCACATGGTAGTAGGGGTTTTCAGCATCAACCCCTCGAAAGACAGTGAGCATGTGAATCGTGCTTGCTTTTAATTCAAATCGACCAGCAGCAGCTGGTAAGACAATGCAAGAAGGCTGGCTTGCCTTTGTTGGGTACATGTAGTCCTTGAGACTACGGGGTTGGTTCAATTCCTCACCCATTGCTTCTTTTTGGTCAGGTCTGTCTACTACAGAAATGGGTATATCAACAACGTCCTCTTGGATAATTCTAACAAGTCGATTAGTTTGGTCTTTAAAAGACACAATCATAGCCTAGATAGCACATCAATCATGTTCAGACAAACAGTAGGCGGACAAAGCAATGCTTATGGAAATCAAAAGCTAGTCCTTGTAATTATGCACACATGATCAATATGGTGTGACTGATCAGACAAGCAACAATGGGATCAGAAAAACAAGGACTTAAGAGGATGAAACACTAATTCATGGATGCACAGACACTGTTTTGCAGAGATTGTGAGATGTACAACAAAAATATCAGTTTTCGCCAGCAAAGATGTTACTCAATGATCACAGGATTATGGACAATAATACCATATGATGCAGGGGTTGGGTAGGGCTATGTAAAGCAATTGTTTTAGCAAGCAAATATGGGTACATAACCGGGTTTAGGCACGATAATCGAGCTCGCTCTGTTCTTTTTACTTCTCCTCTTTAGCTTGTACTTCAGTTTCGCAGGTACCTGTTTGCTCAAAAGAAATTTTCATAAACCGGAAGTACGCAACTGAAGCAAAGAAATAATGAGAGTAATCTTTTTACCACTGTCAGCTAGAATGTACACAGCATACCACACTGACGTACTTAACTGAAAAATTCAGCTATTACTTATTGAATGATCTGACAGGACAGAATGGACTAAAAATATAGACAGACTTCAAATGGAAAAAGAAAATAGATGAGATGCAGAATGCTAGAATTGAAATATTACAGGGTGATAAGAACTTTTACACTGGTAGTTAACTAACAGAACCAGGCTCTGCAATATAGTTACTTCTACAGATGCTTGAGTTATGTTATAGAAATAGTTCAAACGGGTAATATGATGCAAACTGATCACAGCTACAGAGTAGTATGCTATATGAGACGGTTAAAAACTACAGAAAATTTAGAATACAACTGACTCAAACTGGTTCCAACTTACAGAAATGGTATAATACAAGATACTGATGCAGGTGTTCACAACAGATTAATCCTAACCGAATGAAAACTATGTAATCAAAAGCTACAGCTAACAATAAAGAGCTAAGATGCAGACTATATAAACAAATAGATTATGCTGGAAAGAGATTACAATGACAGAAAGCTTTAAGCTACAAATTAAATGGACTAATCTATGCTACACTAAAAACAAAAGAAGTAAATGATCTGTGCCTAATAATGCATATTTCTATATCTTTTTGCTATCTTTTATCACATCTTTAATTCCTTCATGTTCTATTTTGCGACAAATCTTGTACCATGAGCATATTTTGTTTTATGGGTAATTTTGTAGGAATAATCTCTTTTTGTGTTGTATTGTAGATGTTTGAGTAAATGGTGAACAAGATGACTCGAAAAGGCTGTAAAGGGAACGTAATAGGAAGTGGGAATGTCGCACCTCGACGCAAGTGAGCTGTTACCTGATGGAACAAATAATTGTGGTCAAGGAGTGCAAAAATTAATCAAGTCTGATCAATGGTCTAAAGTTCTCAAATCATGTTTGAAGTCAAGGAGGTCAACAATCTCACCCTTGAACATCTAAACAAGCTACACATGCTTAACACCCGGTGAACCCCTCTTTACACTTTTCCTTCTCATTTCCAAAAATCAGAAATAGTTTTCTTCTCAAACCATCGACACCACCGCCCATACCCTCTCAACTGCACCTTTTCTCTTCTATGTTTCAATTGTGCATCCATGAATACTTCATCACTCTTAAATTACCAAATCTCTTTATTGTAAAAATCACTTGGTTTTCACCTCTCCTACCTCTTTGTCCATGCACTCGATTTATGGTACCATATATAGTTACAAGGAAGAGAAGAAATCTGAAATTGAGTAAAGTGAAGATTGCCGTATGAAATCAGTTTGAAAACTCTCAATTGCAGCATGTTACGTGACGTCAATGGAGTGGTTGAAGACAATGGAGTATATTTCAGTTATATTTGGTGAGTGATTGACATCTCAAATCTCTAATTTCAGTTGTACTGTGGGGTGAAATTGGTGTATAAATAGAGAGGGGTTTGTGCTGTAAAAGGCAGGCCCGGATGAGCCGGTGCACCAAGCTGTAGTTTATGTTTGTTTTCAGTATTATCATCATGTTCTAATTCAATAACTAGGGTTTAGATGAAGCCCTTAATCTACTGCTAGTTTTATTTATCTTTTGAGTATTGTTCTTGTTGTGCTTAAATGATATATGAATGTTCTAATCATTGTGTCACACATATTTCTTTCACCTTGTTTGTTATGCAACCTAGGTAGTTAGAATAACTTTATGTTGTGCTTCAACTCATGCTTAAGAGACCAAGCTAATCTGTGATGAGTTGTGCTGTAAGAAGACAACTTATGCTAGGGATTAGTTACCTTAGTTGATATTAGGCATCTACTTAAGATTACCCTGGATAAACAGCAGACTTGAATCTTGACTGGTGTCCATTACAAGGGACAAGAATAATCTTGAAACTGAATTGACTTAGCAAAGGTTAGGAGGTGGATTCGATTGCCCTAGTCCCTTCCATTTAAGTATTTACACCCTGTGTTATTTGCATCTTTTACTTCTATTTCCTTTCCGTTTTAATCAATATCTTGTGGTATCGACACAACAAAACCCCCCTGTTGTTACCTCTTGTTTGAATCAGTATAGTAAGACCATAGCTTCAACCTTGCACCCACCAAGTCCTTGTGGATCGACTTGTGCTTGCCCTGTGTTACATTAGGACACTGTGCACTTGCAGTTAATATAATTGTAGGCTTCTTTTAGTCCTACCAGTAAATAACTAAACTATATTATGGAATGATGGTGCTCTACAACTAACTAACAAAGGAACAATAGAACAATGATACACTAGTGCATTATACTACTAACAGACAAGGCGAACTATTAATTCTTATGCAATTTATATGTACACGATGTAACACCATTAGCTACAGGACAAAAGTAAGAAGTAAACAAAACAGTATTGAAATGCTAAGACAACTCAAGACCTTACTACTCAACTATATGAAAAGAAGACAGACAGGTCAAATGCAACATCAACCAAAATGCAAAGCTACAAAACAAATAAAATCAAGAAACTACTGTACAAAGAACACTTTCGAACTAAAACTAAATATAAAATACAAAAATGAAACAACACAAAAATTCCTAACTAAGATGCAAAGACAAAAGACTACAATACGAAGATTTTGTAAAACAAATTGAAGTCCTAAATGCTACAGTACAAATAGATCTAAATGAAATACAAAAACTCAGTACAAATAAAATTTATATTACATATGCAAATAATAATGATATGAATGGAACAAAAATGAAAACAGATGAATGAAACAACTACAATAATAGCATGAAAACAGAAAAATCTAAACACATATATACAGAACTTAAACTAAAAACAGTGAAGTAAACTGAAAATTTCAACCACAGCCCTACCGAGTCCTCGGCAGCGGCTCCAAAAACTTGGTAGGACTTTAACAGTATCTACAATTATACTAACTGCAAGTGCACATTGTCGTTATGCAACACAGGGCAAATACAAGTGGATCCTCAGGGACTTGGTGGATGTAAGGTTGACCTCAAGCAATACTAAAACTGATTCACATTAAGGAATAACAAAGAAAGGTCGTTTGAGTCGATGCCACTTGATGTTGGTAGTGATTAAAATGGTAAAACAGAATGCTAAATAAATATGCAAATACGGGGATGTTAGATAAAGAGCACTAGGGCAGTTGAATCCACCTCCTAATCTTATGCTAAGTCCATACAGTTTCAAGTTATCTTCCTGTCCTTTATAGTGGACACCAGTGGATATACAAGTCTGTTGTTTAATCCAGGGAGATCTTAAATGGATGGTTTAATGTCACTAACTAATCCATAGTATTCGCTTTCTTCTTACAGTACAACTAATCACAGATAAGTTGATCACTCGGAAAAATGAATCCAACAAGAACAATAACAGGAAAATGACTATCCTAGCATAAAATTAAGGGTTTCATCTAAACCCTAGCAGATGAATTTAGAACATGATGAGAATATTGAAAACACAATTATATTATTAAAACAAGATGATCCAGCTAACTTCGATTATCTGTTACAATGAAGCAAACCCTATTTATACAAAAAAAATCTTTAACTTCTTCTTCAATTCGACAAATAATAGGGACCCAACTCACCAAAGATACTCTATTGACGTTCTTCTTCCTTTGCAAACTCGTTGAATTGATGTTTCCCCAACTGTAGAAGATAACCCTAACCCTAGTTTTCTCAATCTTATCTTCTAGTTTTACTGTTCTTGATAAGGGAGGAGATAAGGTTGAGAGAGATAGATATTAGGGGTTTAATCAGTCTTAATGATGCTGGTTGTGAGCAGCGGTGTGGGGGACGATGGAGAAGGTGGAGTTGATGATCTTCTGGTCGATTGTATCAGGTTTTAATGTACCGATCCCATTGTTCGTGTAAGCCATGTCTTCTTCAAGCCCATTGTTTGATTTAGCTCTTGCAAGCGGTTTGCGGATGAATTGTAAACGGATTGCGCAACTTTTGCGTGAGGTTTCTTATGCGCTTCTCATTGCCTTCTAGCGGAAGCTTTGTTGTCTTTCTTACGTTTCCACCAATTCTCTGCCATTTTTGCTTCTCAAGTCATCCAAGCATTATTTACTACCTAAAAGCACAAAATAAATTAGTAAAAGTAATTATTCTTGAAAACAGTAAAAGTACAGAATTTGGGATAATATAGGATTTTAAAGCACAATAGATAGGATAATTGCCAATAAAAATATATAAAATTATGCAATACTAGGCACTCATCAGTATCAAAAGTCTTCACTTCAGCTAAAGCAATTCTTAGGTTGTAAAAGACGTCAGCTAAGGGAATTAATCGCGTAGAGCCTTGCTAGATTCAAGAGAAGTAAGGAGCGAGACTGTAACTGAATCGTTTGGAGGGTGGATTCAGTCTCAACTGCACTCCAGTCTGAAGTATGATAATAGGCTAGTGTCTGTAGCGGCTTAATACAGTTTGGTGTTCAAATCTGGACGAGGTACTGGGGGTTTTCTGCTATTGCAGCTTCCTCGTTAACAAAACTTCTGGTGTCTTGTGTTTTTCATTTTCCGCATTATATTATTTTGATATGTTATACTAGAGACATAGAGAAACATATTCGTTTGAGAGAGTACCCCCATATTCCTTACACATTGTTACCGGATTGCACATCTTTGGACAACAGTGCACGGTTTTCCTGTAGAGAGCCAAAACCCTAATCACATCTTGACTTTTGGATAAACTCTATCTTTCTGAAACTCACGAGGATAATGTGGAACCTAAAAACACATCTTAGGATTAAAGGGTACGTTTTTTTTTGGTGGTGAGAGGCTGAGGAGCGTCTCTTGGGGTGAAAACCCTAATTTACCCTTGTTGTGAAAAATATGTTTCGTTTTTAAGTTTTGTGGCCTCTCATGAGAAGTGGGCTGATTTTAAGGGTTTCGAGGGTGAGTGAAGACTCATAAGAGAAGGTATGGTCGTGAGAGTAAGGATTGAAAGGATTAGGAGAGTAAAAGGCTTGAAGGAATTGAATGGGACAAGGCTTAAAGGGATTGCATGAGGACAAGGATTTAGGGGGGAGGCCGGCCCTAATGTAGACCAAACCCTAGTCGTGCGTTGTATAATCTTCCTTGATTTTAACTATGTAATTTGATCAAACCCTAGTCGTATAGAGCAAACCCTAGTCGTGTGTTGTTGCTCCCTTGATTTTAAATCCTGTAATTTGTTGTTTGCTCACTTCTCTCTGTTTTTAGATCTCATAGAAACTTCTCAGAAAACCCATGTTTAAGACGGAACGATTGAGCTTATATTTAACACATACGTATAACCGGATATTCTGAGGCAAGCGTTGACTTCGTGGGCCCTATCCCGACATCGGATTCAAATGAGATACTCGTTGGAGCATTCGATGTCATGAGGATGAAACTCTGATCGACCTTAATTCTGATGATCTCGTAAATCTGGAGAACTTGATGACCACCCATGAGAATCTTTACTTTAACGTGAGGTAGTCGCAAGAGTGGCTGAATTCTGTTAGAGCTGGCTGGACCAAAATAAACTCTGGTCCCCGTTTTTTAGAGGAGACCCTTGGTATGGAAGAGAGACAGGTAGTTGAGGTGACGTTGAGGCAAGGATGCAGGCCTTGGGGAATAAGAGGGAGTTGTTCAAGAGGTAGAGGTTGCTGCTGCTAGATGATTTCCTTGTTGCTTTCTTTGGATCTTGCTCGTACGTATCCAGTGAAGTAAGGGAACCCTCGTGCACTCGAACTTGATGCAAAACTTCTCCTTGCTCCGTTGTGTATGCGAGTAGGAGAAAACCCGAAGTTAAATTCGTAATAGGAGGTCCCCCTTGCGTGACCTTCACTCCTGAGGCTATAAAAACTTCTTTTGATATCCAGTTTTAGTTGTTGACCCTAACTATCGAACAAAAAAGACTCAACTTTCATTTATCAATGAAAAATACAGATTTTGAGCTTCTTTGGTCAGTAGTAAGTATATGTGAAGTCGAACTCGGAATTTAAGGATTTTTAGCTCCAATGTCTTCCATAAACTATATCTCTTGAATTATGCTTCGGAACGTTAAACCATTTTAACCCGTCGTAAAAGGGAGATAGGTGAGCATTTTTCATCGAGGGTGCATCGTCCACTTCTCTACCCATTAATACTAGTTCGTTAAATTAGTAGGCTGAAGTATGAGGTAATTTTGGTAAAGGAAAGGTTGCATTCTTTTTTTCACCCAACACAAATCTTATTTATCTCATGCGTGAATCTTGAGCAGAGGAAGAATTCGAACTCGTATTTCCTTCGGTAAGCCTTGTATGCATGTTTCCATATGTGAAAACCTTAAATGGGTTTGGTAAAAGCATAGCTTGCTTGATCATGGTAGAAACCCTAGATTTGGCGTGATGGTTGAGTCTTTTTCTGGATGCGACGAAACTTGATTTTGAATCTTCTCATCTTTGTCTTACAGAAGTATTCTGGTCTCTCTATCATGGGATTGATTTATAGTCCCTCGGGGATAGCATCTTACAAGTATTGATTTGATCGCAAGGGTTGAAGCTTGTTGTTATAAGAGAAGTATATGTTTAATTGTGTTTGAGGCTCGGACATGGGAGCTGAGCTCGGTCAGGAGATCCGATTCTCGTTCATACGACTTTAATAAGAAGTCTCTAACACGGAACTTTTCGAATTTTACCAATTTGTTGCGCCTCCTGGACTTCCTGTGTCAATGGTATATGAGTCTGTCATCTAGGAGTTAGATGTTTGGGACGCTTCATGTTGGCCACATGGATGCATGATGCACGGTTCTTCGTCAATCCCCAGTTTGTTGTATGAATATGGATTCTTATTGACCGAAAATGCTTGATCATCGGGGGCAAGACCTCTGTATTACTCGAGGTTGAGTCTTTAGGGAGGTAAAACGACACTCTGCGGGTACAAGATGTTTGTAGAGATTTATGTCGAATTTTTTCAACCATAGGAATTGCCTTTCCCCACATTTCAGAAAAATAAGGTGATGAACTGATGATATCTTAGTGCTTGCTCATATGCATCTGGATAGAGTATTAGATTGGAAAATGGTCTTTGATGTCATACATCTATGGATAAAAGTTTTACAAATTAATTCAAAGTGGAAAAGAAGGTAATTGGAATCGCATTAAAGAAAAAAAGGCTGCCAAATTTCCTAATTTTATCAGTAACTCATATTTCAAAACAAATTTATTATTTATAATCCTTGATTTATACAAGGATATTTAACAAAATACAAAATTATATAAATAAATCAATCTCTTAATGGACTAATTCAATCAGATGATACGCCTCAGCTTCATAATTGAATAGGTCAATATAGGATATGACTTTAATGAATAGGGAACAAAACGCAAGTATAACCCGTAAAATAGACAATGAAATACAAAAAATAAATAAAAAGGTAAATGTGGAAATAAATGGATGACAACATGGGGATCGACGTATCATGCATGTTCATGAAGAATATTCAGTTGTCGGTGGAGAAAGTTGATGGTAGCTAAATATGTGTATTTTCGAAGGAACTTATATGTAAAAAAGAGGTGGTGAAGATTTCAATAACCCCTTTGGCGGTGGTGCTGGATATTTCTAATAATATGTTGCAGGTGGTGGTGAAGAGTAAATAGGTTTGGGTGCGACATAAACAGGTTTGTGTGCAACATAAGTTGGTTTAGGGGCAACGTAAACCGGTGGTGGTGGTGGTGGTGGTGAGTATACGTACTTAGGGGCCACGTAAGCTGACTTTGGTGTGATATAAGATGGTTTAGGAGCTACGTAAGTTGCTGGTGGTGGCGGTGGTGATGAGTAGATATATTTGGGAGCAACGTAAGCTGGCTTTGGTGCAACGTAAGTTGGTTTAGGAGCAACGTAAACTGGTGGTGGTGGTGACGAGTAGACATATTTGGGAGCAACGTAAGCTGGCTTGGGTGCGACGTAAGCCGGTTTAAGAGCGACGTAAGCTAGTGGTGGTGGTGATGAGTACACATATTTAGGAGCAACGTAAGCCGGTGGTGGTGGTGATGAGTAGACATACTTAGGGGATACGTAAGCTGG
>JAJJMB010008110.1:264515-313662 GCA_023531105.1 Papaver atlanticum | reverse complement strand
GGTGGTGGTGGTGATGAGTAGACATACTTAGGGGATACGTAAGCTGGAGGTGGTGGTGATGAATAGACATACTTTGGAGCAACGTAAGTTGGTTTGGATGCAACATAAGCCGGTGGTGGTGGTGATGAGTAGAGGTACTTAGGTGCGATATAAGTCGGTGGTGGTGGTGATGAGTAAACATATTTGGGAGCAACGTAAGTTGGTTTTGGTGCGACGTAAGCCGGTGGTGGTGGTGGTGATGAGTACACATACTTAGGGGCTACGTAATAAGCTGGTGGTGGTGGTGATGAGTAAACATATTTGGGGGCAACGTAAACTGGTTTGGGAGCGACGTAAGCTGCTGGTGGTGGTGATGAGTAGGCGTACTTAGGTGCTACGTAAGCTGGTGGCGGTGATGAGTAGACATATTTGGGAGAGACGTAAGCCGATGGTTGTGGTGATGAGTAGACATATTTGGGAGCGACGTACGCTGGTTTGGGTGCGACGTAAACTGGTGGAGGTGGTGATGAGTAGACGTACTTAGGTGCTACATAAGATGGTGGAGGTGGTGATGAGTAGACATACTTTGGAGCAACGTAAGCCGATGGTGGTGGTGATGAGTAAACATATTTAGGTGTTACGTAAGCTGGAGGCGGTGGTGATGAGTAGACATACTTTGGGGCGACGTAGGTTGGTTTGGGTGCGACGTAAACCGGTGGTGGTGGTGACAAATAGACGTACTTAGGTGCTACATAAGCTGGAGGTGGTGGTGGTGAGTAGACATACTTTGGAGCATCGTACGCTGGTTTAGGTGCGACATAAGCCGGTGGTGGTGGTGGTGATGAGACATACTTAGGTGCTACGTAAACTGGTGGTGGCGGTGATGAGTAGACGTATTTAGGAGCGACGTAAGTCGGTTTAGGAACAACATAAACCGGTGATGGTGATGGTGGTGGTGATGAGTAGACATATTTTGGAGCTACGTAAGCCGGTGGTGGTGGAGAAGTATATTTGTATTCTTGTTTGGGAAGATATACCTTAGCAGTAACATCTACAATTGGTTTCTGGTATGGAGTTTCTTTGCAAGTAGGTGTATATGGCTCGTAGTCAGCTAATACACCATTGATTACAAAAGCCAAGGTTAAAACATAAACTAGACAAGCTGAGAGGCTTGCCATATTGAAAATTGGTGGAAAAGAAGAAAGAATATCTTGTAAGTTGTTGCTCTGTAGAACTTATGATGATGAGAAGAGAGACTCCTAAACCCTTTATATAGTGAATGAATAACTTGAATAATTTTCTCTTATTATGCATAATTTATTTAATAATACACACTTGCACGTATATGTTAGTGTTGTACCACTAATTCCATAATGAACTGAAGAATGTCCAGTCGTGCCGTTGTGCCACCGTGTTCCGCCGATCCATGATACATTTTTGGTACGCGTTATGATCATCTGGAATTGGGTAAGCATGAATGATTCAGTGTATATTGGTCATGACTCATGAGTACAAAGTTTAATACTCCCTCTGTTTTTTGAAAAGAGATACTTTCACTTTTTCATTTTAGCCTTAAAATATGTTAAATTGAAAAAGTGAAAGTATCTCTTTTTCAGAAACGGAAGAAGTATAAAGTGTGTTTTTTTTATAAGCATATAAATAAATTTTCCACATCCCATATAAAGGGTGCCACATAATTGTGTCAATAAGTGTAAAATCTGGATCATTCAAAATACTGCAAAATTTAGATCTTAATTTATTTCAGCTTATAAACACTTTTACCGTTGCCGAGTTTATTCTTTTTCTTCTTCGGCTGTGTCTTCCCTTTTCCCTTGTGCATCTCTGATTTTTTGAAAGGATCGACGTCCTTGTACTCAATGGGATTTATGATAACGCCTGGTTCTGTTACCACCTGAAATCAATCCATCAAAAGAAACAAAATGTGAGACATGAAAGAACAAATCCAACCAACTGGCCCTGACTTTTACATTAAGGAACATGAAAAAGTTTTCCTACGTGTTTACATCATTGTTTGCGGGAAAAGGAAACAACGAAGTGTCTTTTGCGAGGAATGAAAATAGCACAATCTGGTTACCCTCCAATGGATACTGAGCATTTCCCTCCGTGATATCAAATATTGCTTGAGAATGTAATCCCTCCCAGAAGCCTGCTGTGCGGTAAGCTTCATAATCACAGGCGGAGACCAAGTCTTCTGATATTCACTCCGGAAGCTTAATTATGCCAGCTTGTGAATTCATTAATTTATCCGATCTTCTGTGAACTTTATCAATGTCAACGTTGGTTCTGGTATAAAAGGCATTTCTTTCATGTGTTGCAATGGTGTAATTTAAGGTTGGTTTTTTAATTTAAATCGCAAAGCAGTTTAAGCCTTGCAAGTCCTGTAGTGCAAAATGTACACTGATTTATTGAATTGTTTGCTGTTCTATTCTTAACTTTGTTGTGTTCTTTTGCTCTCCTCTTGTTACAACTTTCAAAATTGGTTTCACAATCTCATGTTGACAACCCATAACATTGAAATGACAGTATCTAAATAACTATGCAGCAATTAGACTTTCTAGAATCCAGCAAAATTTAGTTTTGCATCAATTTTTCTTCGGTCGGCCGTCCCACCGTGGCAGCGGTCATCTAGTTTAAGATGAACAAAATTGAACTAGGATTAAAAAAAAAGATAACGTTCATGATTAAAAAAGCAAAGGAAAAGATCAAGCTACTCTAAGATGAATAAAATTGAAAACAGATTTAGATGCATACAACACAAGTAAAACAAGCAATGACAACGAGTATGATTGAACCAGAAATAGAAGGCATAGTTACTGCAAGGTTTTTGTCTTTAGTTTTTTAGCCTTGCGAACACTTTTACCATTATCAGGTTTATTCTTCTTCGGTTGCGTCTTTCCTTTTCCCTTGTGCTCCTCTGATTTTCCGTGAGGATCCACTTCTTCATACTCAATGGGCTTTATAATTACACCTGGTTCCTTTACCACCTGAACCAATCAATCAGAAGAAAAAGATAAGATGTGAGATGTGAAAGCACAAATCCATCCAACCAACTGGCCCTAATTTCTACAGAGATTAGATGTGAGACATGAAAAAATTCAAAATTTTCTTTCCTACATGTTCTCCTTGTTCTGAATTACTGCACGAACTTTGAAGTTTCAACACAATGTTTATGATAATTAGCATTTATATGGCAGGAAAAAAGGAGAACACACGGTACATAATATTTTGTATAAATTCACGAGACTTACATCAGGCCGGATAAGGGCTCCAACTTTTGTGGCTGGGTTGAAATCTGGTCCAAGAGGCACACGAAGAGTTCTTTCATACTGTTCTTTGGAAGTGTATGGATACGGCACCGTCGCTGTATGTAGCTTCTCAGCCTGTCCAGGCACATTACGACTTTTACATTAGAATATCAGGCATCAGTTACAACTCGGATGCAGAATCATTTACAACTAAACATGCCAGACATATAAGTCTATATGTAATATTACTCACCTTCTTGTCAAGCCTCTCAGAAATAATAACGTGCTTGAGATGGGAATCTTTTCTCTCTTTTAGCGCATCCTCCCTTTTCTTTTGTGCAATTGCATGCTCTTTGACCATCCAAGAAGGTAAACCTTTCTTCTTTTGGATATGAGTCCACTGTCCCCAACCTGGAACCAGAGTTGGCTTCTCAGGTTCAGGATTTTCCTCATTCAGAGTTTCTAATTTTTCCTTCTCAAACTCTTCCTCCACATCATCACCAGCAAAAGCATTGCGTATAAGGTCTGCCTGAGACGGAAGTTTATATTCTTGCTTGGTACCAGAAGTAAGAATTCCATCAACCATCTCTTCTCCACTCTCACTACCACTATCCTCGTCTTCCTCCTTTAAAAATTCAAAAAAAAACAACAAAGGTTATATCAAAATAAGACTGCAAAGAACAGAACAAAAAACACATCCAAGTTAAATAACTGGGGAAGCCAAACCTTGGTCTCTTTAAGCGGCAAAGCAGGGTCTACCGCCTTCGAGTTCTTATTATTGGTACTGGATTTTTTATTTTCACTTTTCATCTACACATGAGTTACAAATGATTAAGTAATACTGAATGGTTCATTAGTAAAAATAATTGATATGGAGCAAAAGTAACCTTCTTGAAGGAGTTTGACGCAAAAATAGCAACATCATACGTCGTCTTCGGGCCAGGCTCTCCAACAATATCATTAAAACTCTGTTATAAGCAAGAAAATAAGAACTCCACATCCAAAGAAAAATAGTAAGCCGAATAAAAGAAAGTGATCAAGTCAAATGTTGTAACCTTAAAAACAGGTTCCTGACCAGTGTTGGACCTTCCACTAAGTGCACCACTAGGATAAATGTGAACATTTTTCTGTGAAACCACCATATTTCTGCCAGATACAGCATCACCAAAATCTTCAGTTGCAAATTCATTTTCACTGTCACTATCCCTATCCACCCTATTTGACTTGATCTTACTACTCATTTCGTCAGACTGATTTTTAGCTGCCATACCAAAAACCCGTCTACCACTTGACATTGCTTTCTTCGAACGTTCTGCTTCATCCGAATTCTCTTCCAGCTCCCTCAAAGATGAGTCATACTCTTTAAGTGCAAGCCTAGCTTCTTCATCAACTGCCTTTTTTCTCCTTTCATTCCCCCGGACCTAGAAGATCAAAGATAGAATTAGCCAACATATTAAATGCAATGCTGGCTCAAAAGTAAGATTCAGTCCTGAAGATGGTGATTGATGGTGATAGAATCAGCTAACATCCCAATCACATGCTAATGTAGACAGAGTGGGAAGCAAACAAAGAAACAACTAAGATGCATGTACACAGAAATTTCAGATATCAGCATGTTAACACATTAAAAGCATACCATGAAAGGTAAGGAAAGAACTCCTGATATTGGAGCTTCATCCTCCTCTTCTATAATTTTGAGGGTTTTCTCTTTTGCGCTGTTCACCAATTCCAAAGGCTTGTCATTGTCTGTGTCATCGTCCTCAAAATCGCTACTGTCATCACTACTACTACTGTCATTCATACTGTTTATTTTTCTGGTCAAAGTTGCATGCTGATTAAGCTGATTAGAGATAGCAGCTCTAGTTCCTTCGTCCTGGGTAGCCAAACCACGCTTTATGGCTCGTTTTGCCCACTTGGAGTTGTTTTTGTGTTTCAATGTCATGCGTTCCTACAACAATAATTGGGAGAATAAAAATAAAAATCAACAAGAAGTGTTTGTTAACTAAGAAAAATAAAACCCGCTGACTAAAAAGTGAGGTGTTAATCACCTCAGCTCGTTTGAACTCTTGCTTAAACGCAAGTTCTTTAGCTGAATCAGGATCCATTTGCTCATCAGAAAATGACGTCTTCAATTTGTCCTTGTTCTTGAGACGATGATAAGTTTTGGACTTGATCTTTTTAATGTGTTTTGACTTCATTTCATGCCGAAACAGAAGGCTACGCATTTTTGCAAGGTGATTCTGGCGGTCCTTCACATCCTCAACAGATATCTGCAACATGGCAACAACAACACATTAAAGGAGATCAGTGACTTAAAATAAGACGAAGCATGATTGTTTAGCCACAGTCAGATGACTAAAGTGAGTCAAACTGAAGAACCAAAGAAAAGCAAAGAGACACTAAACGGCACTCCTGCAACATTTTTGAAGACTACATAGTAACGACAGACACTAAATCTATATGTACGAGTACGACTTGAAATTAGCAATTAAAGATAACTCAGGTATTGTTGATCTTAATAGCATACGTATGAGTGATGTATGGAGAGTGTGTGAGTGGTGTCAAGTTATGAGAGTGTAAACACGTGTGTGTGTGCGTTGTGTGTGAGTTGAGAGATGAGACTTGAGAGTTCTGTATTTAGAGAGTAACGGGCTGAGTATATAAACTCATGTTCCTGTGTCTGTAATCCAATATCTTTCTTATGTAAATCAAATTACAGTACGCAGCACTTGGTTACACTTATGAATAAGATATCAAGTAAGACCATAAGACCGTCCAATTACATACTTTTGGTTACACTTGATTTTTATATATCAGAGCTAAAAGATATTAAGTCGTTCAATAAGATACAGATGACAGTTGTAAATCAAATTACAGCACATAGCACTTAGTTAGAAGATGTATGAGCTACATACCATGTTGAGTTCAAGAAGCCTCGCACCATCCTTCATGTGTGCATCCACAACCTCATCATCCTGAACAATTGAAGCCATTTTCTTTTCAAACTCGGTTCTAGGAGTAAATTCAGATGCTATTGCTCCTACAGTGGCAAACCCCACATCAGTTTGTTCCCCAAAGAACACAGTAGGAGCCTCCCTGTTCCTCTTTACTAAGGGTTCCCATTTAGTAACTTCCTTCCTTGTAATTTTATAAGCATTCATTCTTTCTATCTTCTCCTGATCCACTTTAGCAAGAGGGATAATCGCCGATGATTTTTTCTCCACTTGACTGATTCTCTTGTTAAGTTTATTATATCCAGCAGTTCCACGAAGTGGATCCAGCAGATCCGCAATTCTAATCTTACCACTACCATCCAATGTATCTCGACTAGGATTAAATTCAGATTCAGGATATGCCTCAGGTACAGTTATATCCTTTTTAACCGCTTTACCTAAAATGATAGGTCATCATCATGTAAGATTACTAACCAAAATGCAAATTTAATCACTGAAAAACAACAATGTCTAGTCTAATTACCGTCAAACGCCTCGGATGGCATTCCAGTGATTCTTTGCAACAACCTAGAATGTTTTCCATCATCCTCCTCATTACCCGATAGTTCAGAATCCTCATTTCCTCTACTTCCATCGTTATCATCAACATCCTCCTCCTCATCGTCATCTGATCCTATATTCTCATCCTACAACAAACAATATAACATCACCAAAATCAAATTCATCATGACATTCAAATTTTCAAGATAAAAACTCAAAAATACTCAAATTAAAATATATAAAAAATTGCTCAAAAAATACCTTATACTCATCAGGAAGTTCATACTCGAGATTATCAACAGGATCGAATCTCCGATTCTTTTTAGATTCCTCTTCAGGGATAACTTCTTCATACTCGTAAAGATCATCATTGATATGTAATCCTCCAACCTCTTCATCTGAATCAATCTCCTCATCATCTTCATCTGAATGAGTAGGTTCGTTATTCTGGTTTAAGAATTCAATTTGTTTTCTGAGCTGATTTGGTAAACGAGGTCCACTGTGTTTCTCATCTTTCTTATTCTTCCTCCTCTTCTTATTATTACTAGAAGATGACTGAATAGGTTTTCTTTTTCCTCCATTGTCAATCCTTTTCCGTTTTGTTTCCGCCATTTTTGTGTCTCTGGTTTAGGGTTTTTCGCGGCTGCTGGAGAAGAAAAGAAGAAAAAGGAAGTGAAGTGAAGGCTGGAAGCGAGAGTTTTTGTTAGGGCACCGCCAAGAAAACCCGGGTTTGAATACGGGTTAACATTCTGGTCTGAACACGGGTTATAATTCGGGTTTTTACTCGGGTCACTGAAGATTAGGAAACCTCTAATTCTCTATATAAAGGTGAAAACTTGCAGAGAGTAGCTAGCGATTTGGAAAACCAGAGTGATGAAGACGGAGACGACTATGGAGAAGAGGAAATCTGCTGCTCGTTTCGAAATAGAGCTTCCTGATGCTGAAGTTGGACAAGTATGCTTGAGATTTGCTCCAGGACCCAGCGGGTATCTTCATATTGGGCACGTAAAAGCAGCACTCGTCAACCATAAACTTGCGAAGAAATATGACGGTAGACTGATTATCCGAATTGATGATACAAATCCTTCCAAGGAGAAGAACGAGTTTGTGCAGAATCTACTGATTGATATCGAAACCCTTGGTATCAAGTATGATGCTGTTACATTCACATCTGATTACTTCCCACAGTTGATGGCCATGGCTGAGAAGCTGATTCTCTAAGGTAAAGCTTACGTTGATGATACTGCGCGGGAGTTCATGAAGAAAGAAAGGAGGGAAGGCGTTGAGTCAAAATGCAGGAATAATACTCCAGAGCAAAATATGGAATTATGGAAGGAGATGGTCGCAGGGTCTGCAAAGGGTCTGGAATGCTGTCTTCGTGGTAAGTTGGATATGCAGGACGCAAATAAGTCGCTTGCAGATCCTGTTTATTACCGCTGCAATCCAGTTCCTCACCATCGTGTTGGAAACAAGCATATGGTATACCCAACTTATGATTTCGCATGTCCGTTTGTGGACGCGACGGAAGGAATTACGCATGCGCTCCGCTCTAGCGAGTACCATGATCGCAATGCGCAGTATGAGAGAGTTCTTGAGGACATGGGACTGCGCAGGGTTCAAATTTATGAGTTTAGCAGGTTGAATATGGTGTACACGCTTCTAAGCAAGCGTAAACTTCTTTGGTTCGTTGAGAATGGCAAGGTTGACGGATGGGACGATCGAGGCTTGACAATCGAGGCGCTGACGCAATTCATTCTTGAGGAGGGAGCATCGAAAAATCTCCATCTCATGGAGTGGGATAAACTGTGGACTATTAACAAGAAAGTAATTGATCCTGTTTCTGCAAGACATACTGCTGTCCTTGAGGAGCGCCGCGTGATGCTGACCCTGACTGATGGACCTGACAAACCATTTGTCCGTGTACTGCCTCGGCATAAGAAATTTGAAGGCGCTGGAACGAAAGCCACAACGTACGCAAAAAGAATTTGTCTGGACAATGCTGATGCATCACTTATCACAGCAGGTGAGGAGATCACTCTGATGGATTGGGGGAATGCAATTGTAAAAGAAACAGTCAAGGACCAAGACGGAATTGTGACGCACATGACCGGAGTTCTCAACCTTGACGGCTCGGTTAAGTCCACCAAACTGAAGCTAACATGGCTAGCTGAAACGGACGAGCTTGTGAATCTGTCGTTAGTCGAGCTGGACTATCTCATCACATAGAAGAAGGTATACATATATGCATGTACATTATGTGGTTTTTATATTTTGCTATGTTGTGCTAATGGATATACTCTTTAATATGGTTGTTGCAGCTAGGAGAAGATGAAGATTTTCTGAAAGTACTAAATCCTTGCACAAAGAAGGAGATTCGGGCAATTGGGGATTCCAACATTCGTAATCTGAAGCAAGGCGAGATAATCCAACTGGAGAGGAAGGGATATTTCCGATGCGATGTTCCTTTTATCACGCCCTCCAAGCCTGTAGTTCTTATTGCAATTCCAGATGGTAGACAACGCAAGTAAGTAATCCCTGCGGCGGAAAAATGTGATAATGGATTAATGGGAGTTGTCAACCAGACTATGTTTTATCAGGGTTTTTTTTTTTAAATTAAGCTAGCAAAAATTTCAAAATGCATCTCTTGGTGCTAAAGTGATTTTTTCTTCTGTAAACAAACTGAATTCCATAAATGCAAGGTGTCACTGAAATAGCTGATCAAAGTTGGGTACAGTTAAAGCAAAATTCACTGCAGCTTTGTAACGCGAATCAAGTTCAACTTAATTGCTTTCTCAGGAGAAAGATCATTTGGGGATCATGGTGTTGGAAAACAACAGCAGTGTGGGTGTGGGAGATGATAAGATAAGTAAATTACCTGCTGAGCTAATTCATCATATTCTTTCTTTTCTTCCAATCAAATGTGCTATGTCTACCTGCATTTTATCCAAAAGATGGAACTATGTATCCAACTCTATCCCTATTCTTGATTTTAGTAAGTTGCCACAAGGTACTTTTGATACTGAAAAAGAAAAAGATTCATGAATTTTTTGGACACGGTAATATATCTTCATGAGAAGCCTAATATTAAGAAATTCTTTCTCACATGGAATCGCCTTTTTGATGAAACTTGAGTAATTAAATGGATCGGTACTGTTATAAAGCGTAAAGTCGGAGACCTTTTCCTCTATCAGTGTTTACCCATAATTCATTGACGGTGCTGGACTTATTCTGTTTAACACTAAATGGTCCAAGCGCAGTTTATTTTCCAAGGCTCAAGTTACTTAGTCTAACCATTATTAAATTTGGGAATGGGATCTCGCTCAACAATTTACTATCCAACTGCCCCATCCTTGAAGAGTTAAGTATCATGAACTGCAATGATTTCAAATCTGAAGGTTTATGCATTGTAAATCCCGCACTGAAGCACTTGCTCATTTGGCATTGTAATCTTGAGGAGTCTATAGTGAAGATTTCTGCGCCTAATCTGACGACCATCAGTTGCAAACTAAAGGAACCACGAGACTTTCTAATCGACAGCTTTCCATCACTACTTGAGGCAGATATTGCTGTAGATGGTCGTGACAGAGTCCCAATCAAGCTTTTTGAAAAGCTTTCTAATGTAAAGTCTCTTAAAATGCTTGGATACTGCTTTCTGGTATGCCTAGTACCTAGATAATACTTCAAATTTTGTTGATGATTTAGTTGCTGTAAATTAACTAATATGGCATTTATGAAGTATCGCGTTATTGTGTGCCTATGGTTTTTCCGACTCTTAGTCGTATGCACTGATATATTCTGTTTTCTCTTAATGATTAGGGTCAACATGAGGTGGATACCCTGTTAACTATTTTGCCTGCATTTATCAATTTGATCCATCTAGAAGTCAGTTATATTGATTGCAAGAGTTCTGGTTCAGATTCTTTTCCAGTTGTGAGAAGATTTTTCAGTCTTATCCAGCTCCTACTTAATCTGGAAACGATTGTCTTTTCTCGGGCAAGTCACTCACCTCTTACCTCCCTACATATATTCACTTGTCTCGTTCGAAACTGGTGTTACCTGTTTCCCAACTGGGATCACTCGTCTTTTCCACTTTAGAAGTCGTTAAACATTCATTACTTTCTTTTGTCATTAATCCATTTGGGCCAATATTTGTCAAATAAGTAGTATTTGATTGTGTTAGCATCACTACTTATTTCCTTTGTGGTATCATATTTTGCTGAACTTGTGCTTTGATTGTTGTAGGGCATTTGCATCCCTGACGAAGGGGATGATGGTTGTTGGTCACTTGATCCTAAATGTTCGCCACCACACCTGAAGTCAATCAAATTCATGTGTTTTGATGGAGGGCAGATGGAGCTAAATGCAATTAAACTCTTTCTGAAGTATGCTCGGTTTCTTGAGACTGTAACCATTGTAGCTTCTCCAGAGCTCTCCAGAGACCGGGAGAAACAACTAAATGTAGCAAAGGTTTTACTGAAGTTTCCAAAACCTGCAAATTGTTGTTTTTCTAATCTTCATGATCAGGATGATTCTAGAAATCCCCTCGTGAGTGCTTACAAGTATTGTTAATTAGTCTCTGGCTGGACCATGTGGAGATTGGTGTAATTCATGGAACCATCAAGGATATGGTACTAACATGTTTTTCTTTCGTTACGATATTTGCTTCCGTTTCGGGTACTTCTTTCGTATTATATTTTAAGAAACCAATATAGGGCTTCACATTCCAATAGAGGGGTTTCACTTGGATTCCTAGTGATTAAAAAGTTGCTTATGAAGTGTCTTAATGCAATAGCAAATGTCTAAGTTATCCTCTATCTAAAGTAAAAAGATAAAAACTAAAATCAAAACCTAATTTTAATTCAAAAATCTGTTCATCTTCTTCTAAACTTTTGAAATCTCTATAACCATAACCAACTAATAGTAAGAATAAATACGGACCAAGAATAAATAATTAGTCATAAAATTCGGGGATTTGTTTTTAGGAAGTATAAATCACTGTAGAGATTTACTCATTTTCCATTTGTGCGGGACCAAGAAAAATTCTTTGATTTTCCCTAAATAACTGACCAAAATCTTCAACTAAACACTTTTAGTTAACCACATTAAATACTTATCGCCTGTCTCCGAATCGTTTTATTTAACCACGTAAAATCAACTATTTTAATTACCCAATGCAGCAATGAGACCAGAGCATTTGGGTACTTTAGCAGTTCTGGAGGCTTCAAAATGAACGCGCAATTGGGATATAGGCAAAATAATGGGAAAATATGCTAATAACATGAATAGTCATTTAAACAGTAATTATCAGGTGCCCACTATCCATATAATTTATGTAATTCCTAATTTACCATCATACTTAGTACTCATTCATATTTAGTTAAGTTAATAAACTAGATAACAACTCATAATTACAACTCACAATTACAACTCTTTATGGATTAAACACCCTTAAATCATGATATTTATGAGCATGAAGATTTTCGTGAAGAACCAACCTAAGAAAGTAAACAATCTCAACATACAAGTACTCCAATGTCATGAAATTTGATTTTTTTTTTCTTCATTAAATTCGTCATTGTTACGCCTGAAAAAACTCAGTGCCGCATGGTGAGAGTATGAATATCTTGTCGGCAGGTATCTAATCGGCATGCCATTTATACTCTCACCATGCCAACAAACAATATCCCCTAAATTTAAATGTTTTTCCGAGTTTGTATATATAAAACTAACCATGCGGACAGTTCGGAAAAAATGTACAGAAAATAGTACTTACAAATTATACTACCGGCATTGAAAAAAAATTAATCAAGCATGCCGACACATATTTCAAGTTGGCCAGAAACTCAAGTTTCTTCGCTTAGATGTCGGCATTGTTGTTTACATATCGAGTATGCCTGCACGTTTGTGCCGGCATAAACTAAAAAAGAAGAAACAATACCAGCACAAAGTACCGGCATGGTCTTCAAATATGTTTCCATGCCGGCATAAGTACATAAAAAGCTCTGGAAACTACAATCATAAATATCGGCATGGCATTCATACTCAAAACAGTGCTGGTAGGAGACGTCGACAGGGTATTCATCATGAATACATTGTCGATAGTAACTGAAACTGGAAAATTTCAGTTACAATATTTCTTTTTTGAAAAGCATATATTACCTTGCAAAATCAACAATAACACTTTAAATGAATTTGGGTGTCACTTACCTTCTCAACGAAGCCATAGATTTTTAATTACCTTAAATGGTAATTTAGTATTTTCGCCCCCAAGACACCCCTTAGCAGGATTCTAAGGATGGGAATATTAATTCATATCCCCTTATAAATCGGGTGTTAGAGCACCCTCAGGTCAAAATCGCAAGTTTTACTCTCTTAAGCTTGTTGTCAAATTTAGTTGGAAAAAACTATATCTTGATTTGTAGTCTACATATTAGTCAGGTATCAGACTAGGATAGAAGTGTGTAGTTGAGTTTAAAACATCACCAATTCACCTGTTGAAGACGGGGATCAACCGAAGACTTTTGGAGAACTTCATCAACAAAAGGTAAGTGAAAATTGAACCATCCTATTTACTTAAATTTCATCATTCTATCTTTATGAGACAGAGACGTATGACTATGTTGACTTTAAACATTGCATAGTAGAAGTTTCGAGTAAAGCTAGTCATGTCGAATTTCTCGATATATGATCCAAAGCAGTAGACATTTATATACTTGATGAATTTAGTTCAGAAGAATTTATTGTTTATGAACTAAGTAATGATTTAAGTTGATCATTCGGGAATAGCCTTGATGTCATTTGGGAATGTTACATATGGATTAAAAGAGACAGATATAAAACTACTGAAAATTTGGATACAGAAAGGTACGCATACTGACTCAACCGTATTTGTTCCGGATCAGTGATACGCATACCCAATACGTGTACCGAGATAGCTCTATGTTTTGATAACTTTGGGTACGCATACCCAGTACGCGTACTTAAATCATCTGTTAGTGAATTGTCCTTTTATGGTACATATACTCGGCATGCATACTAAAGTGCCTGACTTCAGAAATAGCCTTGAGGTACAAGTACCTGGTACGCATACCTTGGTAGTCTGAGCTCATGAATTGGGTTGGTTCACATACTCGGTATGCATACCATCCTGTCTAATATTTTCAGATGCATTCACGCTAATTTCTACGATATGTTTGGCATTCGATTAACTCTCTAAGACATATTTGATCATTTAATCACTTGTGATTGTGCATCGAGATTAAAGTATAAAGTGTTATGACTAAGCTTATGGTTCAACACGGCTAAATGATGTGGTTGTGATTCAAGATTTAAATTCTAATTTAACTAGAAAATATATAAAAGATGATAAGAATTATGAGAAACCAGGACTAAGGATTTAACCATTAATCAAAATCAAGTGATGCATATATTGATTCTTAACAATCATAGCTCCTTCATGAACTCTATTTCTTTGCCAAAGGTTGATTTCGAAAATATTAATTGTAAATTATGAGCATGATGCATCAAAAGTACTAATACTAAGCATACATCATCAAATAAGATCACAAATAATTAATGAAAATCATAAATCAATTAAAATAAGTGCAAAAAGTCATAAATCAATTATAGTTACCAAATAATTGTGAAATAAGGCTTCCCCTGCCATCCCAGTGTTGGGGTTTAGCTTATCATGTCAAGCACTCTCTCAAAAGATGAATACATAGCTCAAAAAGTGTTTACAAAGGTGAAAAGAGAGAAAATAATAGAAACAAACAATTTGCAACGCTGTATAAGCGTTACAGAATCGATGTTACAAAGTAACAGTTGCAAAAGATAACGTTGAATCGTTGAAAGCCTTTTTACTCTGTATTCTCTACGAGGCTTCTGTTTTACCCCAAACCTTCCCTGAATTTGACAGAACCAAATCTTACAGAATGTCTCATTGTTTACTCCACATAATTTCCAAAAATCATCAAATCCTTGAGAGCATCTTACTTCCCTGTTTTAACGAGATAAAGATAAAAACATTCTTCTTCTTTTTTTTACGGTTCTACACCTCTGACCAATCTTGTTTTGTCGAACAAGATTAATTCCAAACCTATCCAATGAAAATCATCGAGAAAATCTCGTCCAAATCCAAGCCAGAAAAACTCGTAGGAGACTGAAATTCAAACTAGTTTTTCCCGCCAAAAACATTTCTCTCGTGAATAAGATGGGTGTCCCCCTATCCAATATGGGGTCCCTTTATCCATTTGGGTATAATAGTAATTTCTTGGGTGTCTTTAACACTTATCCGTGGTGCCTTTATCAACTCTTCTGGGTGCCTTTAACATAATTCTTGGGTGCCTTTAGTAATTCTTTCCGGGAGTAAAATACAAGTTTTCGAGCCAACAATCGAACAAGTTCAGGATATTCGAGCTATAAGATAAACAGTAGCTGGACCTGGCTTTATGAATCCCTATGAAGTCTTTGTAGTCGCTAAACCCTAAAAGGGTTTTAGGAAGAGGACGACTCTAGTTTTGAAACTAGGACACACCAAAAAGTAGTGTAGGGATTCAAAGATCCCAGTTGCTTGAGGTTCCCCTTTTATAGACATTCAAAACATAGTTTGCTTTAGGTTTAATCTAAGATAGCTTTGGAACCAAGCAAACAATATCCACCGTTAGATGAATCTTTGAATCTGATTAACATAATAAGATATACACTATGGTTAGTCGAAACTAGCCAACTGAACTATAAGCTTGAGCATTTTCATATAACACTTAAGTCTTAACTCGAGTCACATTTATGTGATCAAATATGTCTATGGTGTTTTTAGAGATTATTCAAATCCTAATTATCTCGGAGAAATAATTTATGTGTATATGAATTTAATCTACATGGTAAGTAGATGTACAAGGTACAAGTAATTAACCTGTTCGTGAACAGTTAAGTCAAAGTACGTGTACCGGTATGTATACCTTATAACATGACCGAGTTTCGGAGTTCACATAACTTTTCAGGTACGTGTACTGGTATAGATACCTTAAGACAATAACCAGTTTCGGAGTTCATTGAACTTTTCTGGTACTTGTACCGGTATGGATACCAAACCGATTCAGGGACCAACAGTTCTTTTATAGTATGTGTATTGGTTTGCGTACTGATCCGAGTTCACAAACTTTTTAAGGTGTGCATACGAGTATGCATACCAAAAGCTGTTTGTCGACATATAACTACTCCGTTACGTGTACTACAACTTCAGATTTGTAACAGTTTTCTCAATTTATAAGACTACAGTCTTATATCCGAATGTATAGTAGTTCTATATTTCTCTCTAAATCAATTCGAAATATTCCCAAATAACATTAATGACACATATCACTATTCCAGGCTATTTTCGAATGATAATTCTTGAATCATGATTTTGATTGGGAACAATAAATTGTTCTTAACCGAAATTCATAAAGTATGAAATGTTCATTAAGCTTAGTCATATTTCGAGAACTAATTACAAGATAAACTTGACTCGAAATTCTTGATATGCTTAGGATAGTATAATTAGTTATACGAAAACGTCTCATAGATAGAAAGGTGAATATAACTTGAGAAATAGGTGGTTCAGTCTTCACTTACCTTTTGTTGAAGAAGTTCTCCAAAAGCTTCGGTTGATCTTCGCCTTCAAATAGTAGAACGCAATGATGACCGCCGTGATGTCTGTTTCTCAAATACACTTCTATCTAGTCTAGAAATCAAGATATAGTTTTGACAACTAAATTTGACAACAAGCTTGAGATAGCAACACTTGTGAGTTCGACCGATCAATGCTCTAACAGTTGTAATTTTGATAATACCGAAAATATCTATTGTTGCATATATTTGAAAATTTTCGGAACTTGGTAATTACTTGGTATCCAAACTACCTTGGTCTATAAATAGAGAACTTTGTTCAACTTAGAAACTTTATCCCAAGGTAGGCACTTCATCTTGTAGTCACTGCTGGAAGTCGAGTGTAGTATTACTTGTAATACTAAGTATTCTTTGAATAGTTGATTCGAGGGGAGAGTAATCTAACTAGGTGAAACGTCTTTTGTCCGCTTTACTTTAAAGACTTCTTTGGGATCAAGAAGCGTCTAGGAGTACCGTTGGTAAGAAACTAGAATCGTACTGTTATTTTAGTTTTATTTTATTTGATTGTGAACTAACGGGTCAGTTATGTTCTAGACAAGCTCTTGTTTATTCCATGGTCCTTCTCTTCTGATATAAGGCCGCTCAAGAACTTCGAAGATTTGACTACTACAGATTCAAGTGATACCAGATCTGTAAGATAAATCTATTGATTTGTCATTATTAACAGACTTTGTTTTGTGCGACAAATCAATAGAGGAATCAAGTTGTTTTGCAGGTTGTTACTTTGAAGATTAAATTGAAGACTGAAAACCTTGAAGATTTGAAGACTTTGTGTGATCTTGGTGTGACTTTTTGTGACTCGATTGGAAAGCATTTTATTTTGATAAACATAAGTCTTTTGAGATCTATAAGTTGTTTGTGATTTTATCATAAACCTTGTAATCAAGATTGATTACAAGGTTGATCTCTTAACCAAGGAGTTTTGGATCTGGCAACATATATTAAACGGAAGATCCTAAATTGGGCTCTTATCATATATTTCGGTATTGTGATCGAAAAGTGAGTTTGGTTACCAAATAGTCTTGATCCTTTAATTCTTTGGAATACGATCCAAAGGAATCTTGTCTTACCAGATTGGTGGCAGAAGTTATTGTGAACCATTAAGAAGATCTACTAGATCTACTCCTAAAGAGCACATCTGTTCTGCTAGGATATCTAGTATTCTGACGTCTATTTGGAACTTCGGTTCTACTAGATGCTATCAAGCAAGAATACTGCTGAAGCTGCGTAATTAGGATTTTTGATTGCTTGGTCTCGTCTACACGAAGTTGTAGGTTTACTTTTTATAACGTCTTAATTCATTATGTATTCAAAATTTAACTAGGTCCTGAGGTTTTTCTACAAGATTGTAGTTTTTCTCATTAACAAAATTCTGGTGTGTGCTTTATGGTGGGTTTGGATGTAGGATTTTAAAGGTGGGATTTATGAGTTCAGGGGATTTGGTGTAATTACGTTTCCTCTGGTACGTTTGGTTACCCAAATCCCTGGAATCACGTTTCCCACAGGAATCAGTTTTCTAGCAAATCCTCCATATGGATTTCGACCCCTCCCCCCTCTAAGATTTGCTGGGAAACTTATCAAGGGATTTATGGACCCACTTTTTTTTAACTCTAAATCTTATATATATACAATTTTAAGATTTTGAGGTTATGCCAAACAATATATGTACTTTAAAACAAGATACTTCTACGAATCCTAGGAATTTTAAATGAGTTACCAAACATACGAGGAATTTACATGAATCCCATAATTTGTAATCCCATGGGATTATAAATCCTCGAAATCATGAATTCTGCAAACAAACCCACCATTACTTAATTTCCGCATTATAATTATCTTTGTATTATAAGAAATTTTATTTGTACTTGTACAATTGATCACCTAGTTTAAGATAGTCGTTAATCTTTATTAGATCAAAAAGATTATACAAGGTATGTCTGAATAGGTTGATCGATCCGAAAAAGAATGTGGCGTATTTGGTACTGTCGTCTTTTCAAACCCCTGGCCACTTGATGGTTCTCTATGACAAATCTCTTGGCCATATAAAATCCACTCAAACCCTTCACTCATGTGGATGGTGTCACACATTTGATGCATTTGATTTTACACGTCAAATGGTATGAAATATTTGTATTCCAATGAGCGGTGCAATATGATTTTACACGTTAAATAAAATGGAACATTTGTATTTCTGCGAGGGGTGCAATAACAGTTGCATTTGACGAAACATAATGTGATAAATCGCAGACAATGTGGGGGTGTCCTTGTAAAGAAGCAATAAGGTTTATATAGTTTCTTTCATTGAAAAAAATAATTGTATTACTATTTATACACTATGCCAATTTTCATTTGCATATGGCAAATTATAAAATTGATGACAAAATTATAAATTATCTTTAAACATTCCATATTAACAGATATGGAAACACTCAATAATGTTGTTTTAATTTCTTGGATAATTTAGGCTACTTCTTACATGGCTTTAATACGCATTAATTAGAAAACATTTTGGTAATACTACTTCTGTTAGATGGATTTAATATGTATAGGATCCTTAATACGTATTAATTAGTAAAGATTTTCTTTAACTTGTAAAATATGAAAAAAATAATAAGATTCTATTTTCTTTACACGATACTATAAATTGAACACAATTGTTAATTGTGTCCATCAAAATTCGTTTTACCTCAAAAATGGGTGATACTCTTTTCATTTTTCTGATGATACTTACTCATATATCACTACTGTTCAACTCAGTCATCACAGTGAATCCAAAGAAATGGTTTAGTATGAAGATGATTCATAGAGACTCCAAAGAATCGCCTATGTATCCATGTGACCATTTAACACGAGACGAAAGGCTTGAGAGACTTATCGAACAATCTAAATCTCAAGCACATTACATAGAGTCACAAATATTACTCCTTAGAAATGCAACACTTTTCATGAATCCTGATGTTGCACGCTTGCCTGTAGTTTACGAACAAACATTGTTTTACGTTGCAATGGTTGGTTTAGGTACGTTTCCTGGTAGAAGACAATCATTCATGAATTATTATTAGATGATTGATTCAGGTAGTGACCAGACATGGCTTCAATGTGAAGGTGCCACTAAGGCTTTCACTCAAGATATGCAACTTTATCCTTGGAAATCGTCAACTACATATCATCCAGTTCCTTGTAATACACATCCTCTTTGCAAGGGAGATAAGTGCAATGCTAATGGCCAATGCACTTAAGATGAATATGGTTGATATGAAAGTGTTCATATGACTAACTTCGGTTAACTATTGTTGAGCCAACAAAGGTGTACACGTTTAGGTATGGTTACTCATATCTTAATGAAGTCACTTTCCATTTGTGTGTAACAAGTTAAGTTCGATCTAATAGTTAAAAGATATTAGCTTGAGTCTAATTAGTTTTTCATCTAACGGTGAATATTGAATGCTTTGTTACCAAGGTAACATTGATTGCAAATCCTGATTTGAAGACTATATAAAGGAGAACTCTAGCAACTGGGAAACCTAATCCCCACACCTCCTGTGTGATACTAGTTGCGACTAGAGTCGATTCTCCTTTAACCTTAGGTTTTTCCAAAACCCTGTAGGTTAACGACTTAAAGACTTCATTGGGATTGTGAAGCCAGACCCAACTATTTTCTCTGTAGTTGCATGTTCTGATCTTGCCCTGTTCTATCGTATTAAGTACTATCTTCTCTAAGATTTGCTCGAAATTGATTCTTCCGATAGGCAAGATAAAAAGTAGTCACAAACATATTCGTCTCATCGTTTGTGATTCCACAATATCTTGTTTCGCTTCCATACGATTAAGATTATTATGAGGTGATTGATATTTCTAGGTTGTTCTTCGGGAATATAAGTCCGGTATATCAATTGGTTCCAATTCACCTTGATTTATCAAAAGATAGAACAAAACTCATAGGTTTATCTGTGGGAGACAGATTTATCTATTCAATAGACTTTTCTGTGTGAAACAGATTGGTTTATCAAGTCTTCGACTTTGGGTCGTAGCAACTCTTAGTTGTGGGTGAGATCAACTAAGGGAATCAAGTGCGTAGAGTCCTGCTGGGATTCAGAGACGTAAGGAGTGCAACTGTACCTTGATTAGTGTGAGATTGATTAGGTCTCAACTACATTCCATTCCGAAGTTAACTTGGAGTAGGCTAGTGTCTGTAGCGGCTTAATACACTGTGGTGTTCAAATATGGACTAGGTCCCGGGATTTTTTTGCATTTGCGGTTTCCTCGTTAACAAAACTTCTGGTGTCTGTGTTATTTCTTTTCCGCATTATATTTGTTTATATAATTGAAATATCACAGGTTGTGCGTAAGTTCAATCAATTGGGAATCCAACCTTTGGTTGTTGATTAAATTGATTGACACTTGGATATTGGTTTTTTATACCTTCCAAGTTATTTCTTATATTTAATTGGGCTCGCAAATTCCTATTTGTTTGATTGCAGATTGAATTGAGAAATAGAGATACAACTCTTGGATATATTTATCTTAAGATTGAGTCTGACTGTCTAGTTGATTCACTTGAAAGTATGTTCCATACAGATTGCTAAGCGAAATATTGGGTGTGGTTGTTGTACCCCCGCTTTTTCAGTTGCATGATGCTACTCAACCACCATCTCAAACTCAAGCTGGTGATTTTTAGGAGGATCAAATAGGCTTAGGGGAATATATCTTTGGAGGCTAGGGAAATCGTTAGTTTTATAGATGTAATTCCTCTTAATGTAATCGCATTTTTATTGGATGATCATTTAATATAATCGCACTTCTATTTGAAAAATGAAAATCTACTTTTACATTCATGCTTAAATTAACAATTAAGAAATTAAAACCCATAGATTGGATTAAATTTAGGCAACACTCTTAAAATTTCATAACAACTTCCATATCGAAACTTTTTTCCATTGTTATAGAGCCACTCTGCACGATACCTTTGTTCAATGTCCATTAGTGTTTCACCACTCCTCGTGTTTCGAGCCGCTTCATAGCAATATATGTTTTAATATTCTTAAATATTATAACAAACCGACCTCTCAACACCAACGGATAACAATCGTTTAGGTTCATTGTTTCTTCTTCAAATTTTGGAAAAACGTGTTCCCAAAATGGCATGGCCTGTAGTGCGCTATCAATGATGTGATGATTAGTAAACAAAACATAATTCATGCAAATGCATTCATTTTCTAAAGTACTAAAATTACGCTGATGTGCTTTTATTTGATTAGCTTTTGCTCTTCTTATTTCATTTTGCACATTGGCTCGTTGCTCTTCTATGAACTGAGCCATGTTCATATTTTAAAAAATTGGAAGACCTAAGAAAATAGGAAGAAGGTGTGAGTTGAAATAAAATTAGAATTGGGTATTTATATAGGGAGATTATGGTCGTTGGATCAGAAATACTGGGAGGTCTATGATGCACCGGACGGTCGAGTCTCCACCGCTGGCGAATTTAGTTTCAACCGAGCGGTGGAGACTCCACCGCTCGGTAGAAACGCGACTTCTCCTTCCAGGCCTGTTTGCCACTTTGTCGTGTCCATAGTAGGTGCAAAAGTGGAAAAGTTAAAGCTTTGCCTCCACCATAGGAACCGACCTAAGATAAATCCCTTTTTGGGATTGCTTTTTTCTATTCAAAGGAACTTTGTAACAAACTTTTATTAAAAATTGTGTTTGGTAAAAAAAAAAATCAAAGTGCTTTTGGAGAGAAGCACTTTCTTTAAAGTTGCTCAGCACTAGCTTCTAAAAGCTGGAAAAACAAAAGTTGTGGGCCCACTTAATTTTATTTAATTGATTCACTATTTGAGCCTTGTTATTTTGTTATAAAGACAGATGTTACGCTAGAACCTTGTACACTTATCATTATTTTTCTAACATCTATTTTTTTCCTCTATTTTTCATTCTATCTTTTAAAATGATAAATAATAATATAATATAATTATAATTATAAAAAAATAAAAATATTTTTGAAGCAAATCATAACCATAAAATTCTTCATTAAATGAAAAAAATAATTATAAAATAATTTATTTTAATTACAACGTATTTTAAACTAATTTCTAAAACATGTCTATTTTCGTCATTAACTACATCACCAACACTTTAAGATACCAATTTACCAAACACAAATTACAATATGTTACTTTCACAAAGCTTTTTAAATTATAGTTTCTTTTTTTTTTTGCTAGGAAAATGAAATTATATTAATAATGAAGAGTTTTACATATGACTTAGGAAGGGATCGAGGCACTGAATCCATTCATTCACCAGAACTATTGTGTTGTCTGCAATATTTGGCAGCAGTATCAGCTAAGGGTAAAAAGTCGGAATTCCTGCTAACATGTCTAACTTCATAAAAATTGAAATTATTCAAAATGAAAATGTTATCATCTAAGATAGAACTACTGAACCAGCTAGTCTGGTTGTTTTTATTTCTTAAATAAGATACTAGGTTCTTAGCATAACTGTTGATGCAAATCACATCCAAATTCAGACTCCTTGCCCATTCCGCAGCTACAAGGATTGCGAAACTTTCAGCTTCTTCAGGATTTCTTGCTATCCCTATAGTTGTTTTGCATCCCCCATAATTCCTTGATCCATCAATGAGATTTAAATACCAATACTTATTTTGTTGGAACTTTCACTATAAGAAGAATCACAGTATAACATAGATCAATTATGAGGCAGATTCTCAGGTGGTTGCTGAGTTAAAATTGCTTGGGTGATAGGAAACGTAATGTTACTGGCAGTAGACTATATTGTTTCTTCCGCCAGTTTCATTGCATAAGAATCCATAACAGCAACACTTAAAATCTTTTCCTTGAAATGTCTTGAAGCACCTATCTCCGAAGATGGTCCAAGCAGTGGTGAGTATTTGACACATCATTGTAGTGTCTTTACATGAAGAAATCCACTTGCATATCCAGGCGTGGAAATCTATACCAGAGCTAGAGTCTTGCAGTACTAGATTTTCATTAGGAATTAAGGTCCAAACCGCCTTCGAGAAAGAGCAATGAAGTAATAGGTAATCTACAGTTTCTAACATATTATCTTCACAGAGAGGACAAAGAGCATCCTGATCAGTTGTATATCTAAACACTCTAGACTTAGTCGGGAGAATATTACCTATACATTTCCAAAGAAAAAGTTGAACTTTGGGTAAGACTGGGGTGTTCCACATATCTCTGAAAGTATTGTTTTGTTGTGGGCTAAGTTGTGTCCTATTATGGCTTGAAATTACTCTATATGCAGTCTTGACAGAAAAACACCAGACTTGGTATGTGGCCAAACTAATTTATCTTCACCTGTCAAAGGTAACCTGGTATTACCAATCTTTTGGCAGTTGTTGGGAGTTAAAAATTATTGAATCAAATTAGTATTCCATTGTTTAGTATCTTCAATATATAATGAGATCAGGCACTCTTAGATTATGGTTTGGGTATGCAAGACACAATGGTGCACTGACTACATCTATCCAATTATTATCACTGAAAGCAAAAATGTTATCTCCTTTCTTAACTTCCCAAAAACAATGGGTTCGAATAACTTCCAACCCTTTACAAATACATTTCCAAACCCAAGACGAATCTTTGGGTTTGGGATGATGAAGAGCATGTGCATGTCTAAAATACTTACATTTTAGAATTACATCCCACAAATCAGTGGAATTGTGAATAAGATTCCAGACAGTTTTAGCTAAAAGAGCCAAGTTAAATTGTTTTATGGTGGGTTTGTTTGCAGAATTTACCATTTATATAGGAATTTATAATCCCATGGGATTACAAATTCTGGGATTCATATAAATTCCTTGTATGTTTGATAACTCAGCTAAAATTCCTAGGATTCTCTTGTTTTAAAGTCTATGTATTGTTTGGCATTACCCTCAAATGTTAGGATTGCATATATTTGGAATTTAACGTTAAATAAGTTTCCCAGCAAATCTTTGGGGGAGGGGTCAGACTCCATATGGAAGATTTGCTGGAAAAGTGATTCCAGAGATTTGGGCAACCAAAAGTACCGAGGAAAACGTAAATTCCACCAAATCCCTTGGACCCATAAATCCCACCTTTAAAATTCTACATCCAAAGTTCCAAACCCACCATTAGGTTTTAAAACCTAGCCCTCGAAGTTTGTGACAACATATATTGACCCAAGCTAACGGATAACTGCCTTCTGGATGATTCTTACCCTACCGGAAGTCTCTTTGAGCCTTCTCCATCTTATAAATAACATCATCCGGAAGAAGGAAAGTATTCACTTAATAAATTGGAGAAGATTTAAGAACATGAGAACATAGAACATGATTGACCATAATTGATAAATTGGAGAAGATTTAAGAACATCGAAAATGATTGACCATAATTGATCTGTAAGATTGTGTCATATGTTTCCCTTTCCATTTAACAGTTCTTTTGTCAAAATGATCTGCTAGATAGTCAAAAGTCAACACATCACAACAACGCACAACACAACACAGCAACACCAAACTCGCCTTAAGTCTGTTAAAAGGACTTGCCAGGGGCGCGTAGATAAAACCCTAAATCTATTACCAGACCCTATAATAGATTCAGACGAAAGTTCAATATTCTTGTGAATCCAGGGATGGTTGCTCAACAGATGGAGATTGAGAGCGATTTTAGAGATTTATGAGTGTTATGGTATTCTCAGATCAGTTGCAGAGGGGGATTTGAGTTAACTGAATCGATGAGTTATGGTGGTTGTTCTTGAACAATTGAGAGCTCGAGATGAACAAGGAAGCTGGTTGTTCAAGTGTACAGGTTTGGGTTGCATGCGAATTCGAAATGGCTGAGAGAAAGAAAGAATGGTGTTCTAGGTCACATTTTGGGTTGTATTTCAGCTGGTAACTCGGTGGAGAAACAAGTGTTGCTGTTGATAATGAAGATAGAATGAATTGGTATGTGTTAGGAGATGGGATAGAGGAGAAGTAGAAGATGAATCTGTGGTTGATTCGAGTTTGCAGGTTATGGTGAATGATGAACAGATTGGGTTTTGTCAAAGCAAGAAGAAATGCTTGTTGCTGCCATAAGGTGATGAGAGTTCCTGTCAATTCTTGATTGACCGACTCAGTGAAGGAAATTATGCTGTGATGACCATTACGGGTGTGCAAAATCATATTAGAAGTTGATGGAACCACATAGAGTCCCTTGGACTGGAAATTTCATGATTAGCCAATTGGTTGTTTGCAAACAATTGCTAAAATAGTTTCTGTCTGCAATGATGCATCTGTGACACAATCAGGGTCACAGTACATTGCCAATGGAATGCCTACTGACGCAGCCCTCAAGGTAGTTCTTTTTTATTTAGACTTAGTTCCTGCGTGTTCTATAGTTTGATCATGGTTATTTCTTTTGATTTGATGTCTTAACACCCTATTTGAGAACCATAAAATAGAGGCAGATGATACTGTTCGGTAGTGGATGTAGTGAAAAGTTAAACATAACCATTTAATATTTGCTGAATATAATGTGGTGTTGCGTAGTACGTTCAATTCGGTTGCTTAACATTGTTGTTGACCTCTGCCTGTTCTTCTGTTGTTTCAGGTTCTAGTTGAGAAAATGGGGCTTCCTGAATGTCTTGATCGCTCGTCGTCGGCTTCTGATGTTTTGGCATGTAAGTGAACTGATATGTAGTGCACTTATATCATTTTCATATGCAAGTAGCATCTATCTTGTTGTATGGTAACTCAATCTGCTTTTGAACTTTTTCCATTGTTCAAGGTTGCAAGCGTTGGGGAGTTGCTGAATGTCGTATTGCAACCCTTGAGTTTGATTGTGATAGAAAGTCGATGGGGTTATTGTGAAGTCATCATCTGGGAAAAATACACTACTAGTAAAGGTATGTTGTTTTGTTCCCTGTATTTAGACTGATCAAAAATCTTAGTGTTGTAAAATAAGACAACAGGAGAGCATATTCCTTCTTTAAAGCAAGATGCATGAAGTTTTTAAAGAAACATTTAAAAGTAGGACATGGTTAGTAGGATTTTGTAAGTGTATGAAAGAGAGATGAAATTAGACTCATGCTCTTCTTGGTTTAGATTGCCTGTGCACCCAATTTTTTCGCTGGTTGCTGGATTCTCTTTCTTGAGCTCCTTTTTTTTTAGATTTTGGTTTCCAACTGTATAGCAATATCTATTATGTGTGAAATGTCTATGTTTTGGTGAACTGTTTCTCAACGATCTTAAATTCTTTTGGCTCATCTGTATTTTGGACTTACATAAATCACGTTCCTTTCTGTCAGGGTGCGGTAGAGAATATATTGGAAAGAAGTAACTACAAAATTGGATCACAGTTCACGGACACTTATTTTAGAATCTCTTCATGAGATGTCATCAACTGCGCTATGTTGTTGGGGTTTTGCCTACAAGGATTAGCTTGCGGAATTTGCAACTTATAACGGTGATGAAGACCATCCAGCTCATGAGCTTTACTTCACCCATCAAATTATAAAGAGTAATCTCTTTTTTGTCAGCTTAGTTGGACTGAGGGTGAGTTAGTGCACTGCATCATTTCATGTTTAAAAATGGTTTCATCTTCCTGGATGTCATCGGTTATTTTGAATGACCTTAGCTAGATGTCGGCGAACTAACATCATATGTTTTGATTTTGAACTCTAGGACCCTCCAAGGTAGGAGGTACACCAAGCAACTGAGGACTGTAGAGCTGCAGGCATCCGTGTCATGTTTATAACAGGAGATAACAAAAGCACTGCCGAAGCAATCTGTCATTAAATTGGTGTATTTGGCCAATATGAAGACATTAGTTCTGAAAGCTTAACAGGGAGAGAATTTATGGAGCACCCTAATCAATAAAAGCATTTAAGACAAACCGGTGGGCTTCTCTTTTTTAGAGCTGAACCTAAGCATAAACAAGATATGGTGAGGTTTCTTAAACACGATGAATGTGGTTGCCATGACTGGAGATGGGGTGAATGATGCACCTGCTTTGAAACTGGCCGATATTGGTATCCCTATGGACATTGCTGGAACTAAGGTATGTACTTACCAAGTATTCCAAGAGCCTCGGCAGGTTGTGTTTAAATTCTTTTCATGGGATTACAGTTGGTTATCTATCATACCTGATACATCGTAACTGTTTTGAAAGCTGCAATTATGGGTTATGGCACATTGTTTTGGTTGAAAGTTTGACCAGATAGTTTGGGTGATAATGATAATTGATTTATACTTTTATAGAGTTTCCGACATAATAGCCCCTAAGAGGAGATTTAAGACCTGAAAGAAAAGTTGCCTTTGCCTCGCTTCATAGGCCCAGGAGATGTAGTATGCATGCCAGCAGAGATGCCAGGTTTCTTTCAAAATGTAGGCCGTATAATGTACCCGATATATAATTTGTGCACACTGACTAACAAGTCAGGTTGGCCGAGTGGTCTAAGGCGCCAGACTCAAGTTCTGGTCTTCGAAAGAGGGCGTCGGTTGAAATCCCACATCTGACAACATATTTTTTTCATTTGGGCGCCATCTGACAACATATTTTTATTTAGGTTTTAAAGTGACCAAGACAATACGTTTATAGTATTTGTTACTTTGTAATCACACAGACTGCTATCCAAGGACTAACAAAATACTGCACCAGTTAGCTAGCCTTTGCAACCAATGAGCTTTATATTATGATACATTGATACAAAGCAAGGTTCCTTCTTGCAATTCTGGGCATTTTTTGAAATTCATCGTAACTGCTTCTTTACTTGCTGTTCGATTCATTGCTGATACTTGTTGATCTCTGGCCAATCTATCCCATGAACTCATCGAGGTATATAGCTGACCAAATCTATGGATTAGTTAGATTCAGGCATCCAAGATTGCGGTTTTGTGAAGTTACAGTTTCATGAAATTCATAGGGCAATCGAAAAATACCTTTGAATGAGATTCTGGCGATTGGAGATTCCAACATTCGCAATCTGAAGCAAGGAGAGATAATCCAATTGGAGAGGAAGGGATATTTCCAGTGTGATGTTCCATTTATTAGACCCTCCAAGCCTGTAGTTCTGATTGCAATTCCAGATGGTAGACAACACAAGTAAGTAACCCCGTGATGTGGGATTTTGTTGTTTTTAAATCTCCAATTAAACTTGCGACTGTGCTAAGAGAGTTTTTTTGTTGCAATCTTTCTTTTTTCTGAAAATGAAAAAGAATTAGTTATAAGATTTCCATTTTTTAGCTCCTAATGGTTTTCTTTTCTATGACCCTAGTGCATCAACTGCATATTTACCAAATTTAGAATTAAAACTTACAGACCCTTTCACAAAATAACCCTTGTTTATAAAAATGTTAGTTGAATTACTATGTTACAGAATCATTGATGTCTCCGTACTAACTACCTCGAATCTCTACAGTTTAAGTACAAGAAGCACACTCTTAAACACGTCATACAGCAGGGATGCTCAGAAAGGCCTCACTTAGATCTCCAGCACATGATTTCAGAACATAGACAAAACTCAGAATACTTAACAGTATCAAAGATGTAAATCTAGAAGTCCATTAATGAAGTCATAAATTATAATCTACTAAATTCAGTACTTATCTCATAGTCAACTAGTTAGCGCGTACCAACAATATTCAATTACCAAGGCTAATTAATATATCAGCACCAAGTTAAATTAGTTATTAGTCTATAAGATAAGCTAAACCAATTTGTTCTTCACCATCATCAGTAGTTTTAGTTATCACCAGTTCCACATTCATGACTTCTTCTTCTGTAATTCAGTGTTTTCTTTTCATTTCCTTCTTCTTTCTTACTTTCTGTAACGCCATCTTTGCATATTCGTCTTATAGACCTCATGCACTGTTATTTCCTATCAAGAAAGATGCATTAACTAATCAATATATAACCCAAATCCATTTAGGAACCCCTCAAGTTCCTGCAGACCTTGTCGTCGATCTCGGTGGCGAGTTACCATGGGTCAACTGCGAACAAGGTTTTGCCTCATCCAAGACGTACAGGCATGTATCTTGCGACTCGGACCAATGTGCACGAGTCAAAATCTCAAGTTGTACGAAATCCACGCATAATGGTGGACTAAGCTGTGGAGCAGACAACGTCTGCTATACTTTGCCCGGCGCTCTGGGCATTGCCGCCGGTGCCGAGGTTGCTTCAGATGTTGTAAGTGTACATTCGACAGACGGGTACACTAATGTGGTCTCAAATGTTAGCAGTCATCGGTTTATATTCGCTTGTGGACCATCATTTCTGTTAAAAGGACTTTCCAAGGGTGCTAACGGAATGGCTGGTCTTGGACGCGCTTCAGCTGCGTTACCTGCGCAGTTTGCTGTTGCTTTTCGTGTGCCTCGGAAATTCTCTCTTTGTTTGTCATCTGATAAGGGTGTGCTGTTTTTCGGCGACGGACCTTACAAAATGGAACCAGGAATCGACATCACAACTTCACTTGATTACACTCCTCTGTTCGTTAACCCAGTTGATAAAGCAGGAATTTCTACAACACCTCGGCCTTCAGGTGAGTATTTCATTGCAGTAAAATCGATCAACATCGGCGGGAAAAGCGTCAAGTTCAATAAAAAGTTGCTGGCTATTAATAAAGTAACCGGACACGGAGGAACAAAGATCAGCACAATGAACCCTTACGCTGCTCTGGAGCCATCAATTTACAAAGCCTTCACTAGTGCTTTTATTAGCAAAGCTAAATCCATGAACATGTCTAGAGTTGCATCGGTTGCGCCTTTCGGTGCATGTTACGACTCAACAAATATTCTAAAGACACGAGCAGGACCGCTTGTGCCAACCATTAACCTCGTCTTGCCGGAGAAGGTCATTTGGAGGATTCATGGAGCAAACTCAATGGTGCAAATCAGTGACAATGTTATCTGTTTGGGGTTCGTTGACGGAGGCGAGTTTGCGAGGGCTTCTGTGGTTATCGGCGGGCATCAGCTGGAAGAGAATCTTTTACAGTTTGATATCCCAAGATCGAAATTAGGATTTAGTTCGTCATTGTTGCTCAGGGAAACTCTCTGTGAAACATTAAATTCACTGGCCAAGTAATTAGCTATATGTCCTTATGTTCCCTGCCCTTGTCCTCTGTGTCGGTGGTCGTTGGCCTGTCATTTCTATTGTACGGACCGGCCCGTGATAAATAAATCATGATGGGCATAGCACGGGTTGACCACCAGATGAGAGAACCAATGCAGTGATCTCTTAGCTTTTATTGATTTTATTTATCTCACCGCATTTACTTCTACTGTTGTCTCTTGACTCTGCATTCAAAATCCTGACCTGACATTGCAAGTTCAACTTCAAAGTCCCCCGCTTACAAAGGTGGGTATTTTTGGGTTGGGAGATTAGCAAGTTAGTTTCTTTTCTTGTGCTACTTCTGATGATGGTTTATTTCTCAAGTTATGAGCTTTTGTAGTCACCAATATTATTTAAGGGAATATTAGGGATATGCCCCAAAATCAACTGTCATTTTGGGGATATGTCCGAGGATTCTAGTTTTCGGGAATATGCCCCAGCCGTCCAAAATCCCATCCAAAACCGTTAAGTAATCAACATTCGCGCACATTTGGGATTATATATGCGAATTAAAAGACATATATACTATATACAAACACTTTTACAAGGTTCATGAACATATTCAGACAGAAAAAAAACCTCGAAGAAATTAGAGAGAAAGTTCAAACACAATTACGATAAATTGACTATTTAACGGTTCCTTAACGGAAACCGTTATTTTGGGGCATATTCCCAAATACTGGAATCCTGGGGCATTTCCCATTATTAAATCTAGATTGATCGTGGGAATTTTTCTTGGCCGCTAACGAGATACCAGATTAATAGGATTATACAAAAATCATTGGCGGAGCCAAAAAGTTGGAATGGGGGGTTAAAAATAATTGTCGATTTTTTTTTTTTTTGGGTGTTTTATACCTAATAAGCACCGAATACAGAAGTAATGATAATTAAAGAATACTCACTTTGATACCAAATACAGCAGTTTTACTTCTCCTTCTCTGAGCATTTTGAAGCCAAACAGATAGGAATTGGTAAAGCTGCAATTGGTCAGTAGGATAACTTTTCGTTTCACTAAATAGACTTAGACTACGTGGGCTAAATTTAATAACTTAGTGGGCCAAGTTGCAGGATCAGATCAGTGGACTAAATGCCCAAATAATTTCACCTAGTAGGTTAAATATAGGGGTGTTCAACGGACGGACGGATGCGCATTAAGGGTCACCCGTAGGGGTGAGCATGGACCGGTTTTTACCTCATCCGCATCCAATCCAATTCACTACGGTTTTCAAATTTGGCATCCGCATCCAATCCAACATCCAACGGATTTGCATCCAATGGATGCACGGATGAACGGATTGGGTGCGGATAATCCAATGGATTTGTGTTAGTTAAAATTTATAATGAAAAGATAAAACCAATATAGATGACTTCTTTTAGAACCTACACATTTTAAATATGTATATAAATATAGAAGTGCCATGAACAACACTCCAAGCAAACACCTTAAAAATTCCAAAACTATCTATATATTTTCTAGAAACTGCATTTCTTAATCTAACGGATATGGATGTCCAACGGATTTTCAAGGTTGCATCCGGGCCCAATCCGTAATCCGTTGGATTTCAAAAATCTCATCCGCGTCCAACCTATTAGCGAACGGTCCGGGCATCCATCCGCAAAAATACGGTTGGTCCCGGTTAAATCCGCGGATTACGGATAAAATGCTCACCCCTAGTCACCCGCGTCCAACCCGTCAAAGTTACGGATTTGGAAAATCCAACCATGTCTGGCCCAATCACCCGCGGATTCGACATCCACGGATCAGCGGGTGATGCGGATTAACCACAGACTTAATAGGAAAAAAGAGAGTAAAATAAACCCTAATTCTACGTAATACCCGATCTAATCAAATAATCAACAATCGTCTCCACTAAAATTTGAGTCTCAGTGGGTGTGTCGCGGAATTTCTTGTAAATATTAGTTCCAGTGGGTGCACATTTCTATATCAAACTTGAAATTTATATATTCAATTGAAGATTAAAAGCTAAAACTACAAAAGAAAAGCTTGTTAACAAATTAAAGGTAGTTGGTGAAATCGCTCCCTCGTTGCAAGTTAATGTTACTGGATTGAATGGAAGTGATGCACGAGTACCACCGCAACCATCTTTTCCTATGGACAGCTCACCTCATGTTGTTACTGTCCGCTCTTGACACCAATTTGTACAATTCCTTCACCCAAAATGACAATCAAGATGGGAATATTTGGTACTATCACCATTCAGTGTGAGCTTCCATGCAGTTTTATATTATAGATTAAGTATGGATCAAAGTCCTTCACTAAAATGTTGCAGAGTAATGTAAGTAACTACGGTGCGGATGAATCAGCGGATTTCAAAGTCCAACCGCAACCAAATCGCTAAAAGTGCGGATTTGAGAATCCCACCCGTGTCCGGCCCATAGATCTTACGGATTGGGTTTTACCCGTAATTCTGCGGACGGATACAGGCGAAATCCGCGGTTCCGGACTTTTTGCTCACCTCTAGTTAAATATCTTGTTTGGTCAGGATTCCTAAAAATTAGGGGGTCACAGCCAGGTTTAGCCATCCTGTGGCTTTGCCCCTGCCCAAAATCCATAGAGGTGGATTCGAGTGATATTTTGACGTCATTTTTCTTATAAAACTCAGACGACAACGAATTTTTCTTGTTGTAAGCATTTAAAATCACAATTGCAACTCCTTGTTTCCTGTAATTCTTTTCAACCTTGTTTCATCTACACCTTTTTGATTTCCAATCACCCTATTCGTTAAATTATATATTCTAATTGCTCAAAACCCCTATAAATACCCCTTCAATCCTCTTGTTCATTGCTCGTTCACTTATCTAGTATCTCCCTGTGCCTTGCCTTAGTGTGTCTGGTTCCTTCTTTCTTAATTTCTAGTTTCTTCTGGTTTCTCCATGTCTAGTCGTGGATATAGAGATGTTTACTTCAATAATCGTTTTAATAATCATGCTAGAAAACTTATATTCCTGTTAGACAATAAGAAGATCAATTAATGGTAGTTTTTTTTTAACAAAAATGGATAAAAATTCCTTCTTTTTAAGAAATGCTTTAAGGTACAGATGGGGATTGTATGGTGAACTTTCTGTTAGTAAACTTGTTAGAGGGTTTTATCTTATTAAATTTGAATGTTAACATGAAATGTTTAAGGTAATAAGGCATGGAACTAGGGTGGTATGCTGAGAAATATTTATGATTCAAATTTGTAACTTTTATAATCACTTCTCTATGGGCTATGAGGATTTTGAGATAACCCTTCATAATAACCTATATTTTGAGCAAACCAGAATTGTTAATATCCTTGAAAACACCTTCAGAATAGAAGAAATTATTACCTATTATGATCCTACACCCTCTCATAATGGTTACAACTCCATGAAAATTAAGCTCAGAATTAACCCCTCTAGTCCTCTCCAGTTTGATACTCTTGCTCCTAATGATCTTAATGGTATCAACTGGATTGAATTTGTGTATCAAGAACTTCCAAGACTCTTATGTATCGTTTGTCATTGTCCAGGACATCTAGAGTAAGATTGTATTGATTTATTCTTACTCAATAATCAAGAGATTCATATTCCAGTTCCTCCTAAACCTATTCAGCAAAACCCTGATCTTCTGATTGAACCTATGAGTGATGATATCCATGATAATGACTATTATCAATAAATGTATCACAATGTCGACATTGAAGTTCCTGACAGTGACTAGAGTGATTGGAATTCAGACCCTATTACATCCCTTCCATCCTCAAGCCAAGATAACTTAGTATTTTCTTTCTCAAACGGTGAAGGATACAAGCTTCATGGTTTTCATTCAGATACTTCTTTAGACATGACAAGTTGAGTCCCAATGTCATCCCTTGCATTTTCCTTTCTTATGCTTCAAATCACAAAGGATATATGTGTTTTGACCCATCTACAGATAAGGTGTGTACATCTGTTGATGTCGTGTTCAATGAGTGTATGTTTCCCTATACAAGTGCTTCTATGTCATCTCCAACTGATGCACCACCTATTTTAGTTTTTTTTTTCTTCGGACTTTGAGATTAACTGTTACATTTATTCTTGAGACTTTTTTCTGAAGATTCAGCTACAACAATGAAGGTAAGCAATCCTTCTAATGTTTTATCTATTCCTATGGCTTCTAGTTTTCATATGCACACTAGGTCCAAGTCTGGTATACATAGAAATAATAAACTAAGTTCTAAATATGTTGCTTTTAACAACTAGACAGCTAGGCAACACATCTAGACAACATATCAATTCTAAAGTAATGACATAACATACCAAATACACTGTACCTTTGGCTTTAAGTTTTATCTGTTATTGCAGAACCAAAAGATTTTAAGGAAGCAGCTAAAATGCATGTCTGGGTATAAGCAATGAAGAATGACTACACTGCCTTATATGAGAACAATACTTGGGAAGAGGTACCATATGAACCTGGTATGAATGTATTAGGATGCAAGTGGGTCTACGAGACTAAGTTAAAGTCAGATGGCGCCATTGAGAGATATAAAGCTAGGTTGGTACCAAAAGGGTTTCATCAGAAAGATGGGATGGACTGTGATGAAGCTTTCAGCCTTGTTGTAAAGGCAACCATAATAAGGTGTGTTCTGGGTATCTTAATGACTAAGAAATGGGAAATGAAACAACTTGATGTATCCAATCCATTCTTGCATGGGTACTTGTCTGAAGAAATGTATATGGAACAACCTCCTGGATTTGTTTCATCTGAACATTCATCTTATGTATGTCACTTGAAAAAAATCATTGTGTGGGTGGAAACATGCTCCTCTAACCTGGTTTGATAGATTTAACAACTTTGTGATATTTATGGATTCATCAAGTCAGAAGTTGATAAATCCTTGTTTCTTAATGACAAATCTGTAATAAAGATTTTTTTATTAGTTCATGTAGATAATATTTTTATAGTATGATCAACTGATTCATTACTTGACTCTCTCATCTCTGCACTCAGTTCTGAGTTTGCAATGAAGGATTTGTGTCAGTTGAGTTACTTTTGGGGAATCAGAGTTGTGCTGAACTCTACTTCTGACAAGGTTAGTTCTCACTCAGAACAAGTACTCCTTAGAACTTCTCAAGAATCTAGGCATGATATTTCTGACTGCAAACCGTGTAAGACACCATTAATTCAAGGGAGAGAGCTTCCATTCTTGATGACACTCTATTGTCAGATGCTACTTATTACAGAAGTCTAGTTGGTGGCCTGCAATATCTTACTCTTACCAGGCCAGACATCAATTCAGTTGTACACTATGTCTCACTCTCCCACTAACATTCAATTGCAGCTAGCCAAGTGTATTCTCAGATATTTAAAAGGGTCACTTGGGTCTGGGATTGTTATTGATTCAGGTTCTTGCAACACCATTAAGGTATTTTCTGATAGTGATTGGGATGGATTCCCTGACTCTCGTAAGTCAACTGCAGGTTTGTGTATTCTTAGGAGATACTTTTACTTCCTAGTCTTCAAGGAAACAACCAACTATTTCTCGTTCATCCACTAAAGTAGATTATAAAGCATCTCTTATTTGTTAGCTGAACTGAAAGTTCACTCCTTGCACTATATTATCGTGATAATATGGGTGCTAGGAGTTTTGCTGCTAACCCGATTTATCATACTCATACCAAGCATGTTGAGATTGACTATCACACTATCAGAGGTCTTGTTTCCACTGGTTTTCTAAGAGCTGAGTTTGATTCTACATTACAGCAAGTGGAAGATCTGTTTACTAAAAATTTGTCGAAGACTTTGATTTTCAAGTTACATAGCAAACTGATGCACTATCATAGTGATCAGTTTGAGGGGAGGTGTTAGAGCAAGCTACAACTAACTCATTGTCAGCAGTTAATGACGTTATTACCAGAAACTATTTTTATGTTTCATTTTATTTTCTTTCTTTTCTGTTACTGTTACTCAGTCGTGCTTTAGTCTAAAACTATATATAACTTTGTCATGAATCTCTTTCGGTATCTGATTGTAAAACAACTTATTAAAGATCATTTTAATTTCAATACAACTCATTATCCTTTATTACAACTTATTTTGGATTTTATCAGATCTTTCAAATTTATAATATAATATTTCGCTCGTCTTTTTCAGTACAACTAATTGTTCTTTATTACAACTTATTTTGAATCTTATTAGATCTTTCAATTTTATAAAATAATATTTCTCCGGCCGATTACGAATCTTAAATTCACAAGCCTGTATGCGATTCCATGTTTCAATAGCGATTCACAATTTAAATATTTTGGTCACTACTCACTGTAGTGTAGGAGCAAAGCCAGCTGTTGGAAGTTAAACCAAGATACGGTGAATTTTGGTTATGGATCAACTACTGCAGTTGACGCAGTCAGGATGGATTAACAGGAACAGTTGACACAGCATTGTCACATTATGGAAGTCGAGTTAACTTGAGAAACAAGATGTTTTGGTTCTAGAAGAGTTCCATGATTAGAGTATTATTATGTTAATTTTTTTGTGTCCTTTATTTAGAGTTTTATTTTATTAGGAAAGTTCTTTGATTGGTCGTCAAGTTTGTGAAGAATATAAATAGGTTGTTGAGCCATGAGAGTTTGTACACCGAATTGATTATCAATGTAGTCGTTTATCTCTCTCTCTCTTGCTCGATCCTATATTTGGTATTAGAGCAAGGTGAGAGGAAGTGAGAAGAGAGCGAGAGAAAATTAAAAAAAAAAAATTGTTTTTCGGTAGACAAATCAGTGAATTTATGGTTCTTAGTTTGCAAGTTAAAAAAAAAGATGGCAAGAGAAGTGCAGCTGATGAACGTGTAAGTAGCTGCCCTAGATTTCGTGGGTGTGTTGGATTTTGGAGGACAAGGTTGGCAAGAAACTACAGGTACAAGTACGTCTGTTTTGGTTTGGGCTCTGGTTCGTAGAGTTTTGGATTCAAGTCGGAACTGTTAAAAAAAAAAACAAGGTAGAAGAAGCTGTACTGTCGTCGTTCAATTGAAGATTGATCCTGATGCCGATGGTGGGTGCTGCTGATGGTATTTGAACAATGAAACTAGGTCAAAACTGGGTTGCTGCCATTGATTGGATCTGTTGTCTTGAAGGACGTTAGGTTTTTGATGAATTGATGATGGAGGCGCAAAATATGAAAAAGAGACGGATGGAGCTCGTTCTTAAGGTGAAGAAGGAGAAGTCTGTTACCGTTCTAAATAGAGGATGGAGGAGATCAAGACATGGGCTTTCCGTTACAGAATTGTAGCGAGAAAAGGATGGAGTTGTGTTGGTATTTGGTTGCTGGTTTTTGGTAAAAAGAGGTTCGAGATTTTAAAAAGAAAAGGGGAATTGTACGAAATGTTTTGATGGTTGTACTACAGATTCGATGGCTATATTATTGGAGTAACATTGGTTGCTGAGTTGGTTTGAGGAAGTAAAGTGAAAGTTTTTAATGCCGAGAAAAACATGATAGAGGAGATATTGCTGATGAAAAGGTAAGAAGAATGCAGACGTGTTTAGCTGGTGTTCTCAGAAGCCTGAGACAAGATTTGGAAACCAACAGGGACAAAGAGAGATGGTGATTGATGAAGCTTAGGAAACTGTAAGAGTCTGAGTTCGAGTTTGGTTAGAGTTCTGAGCAAACAAAAAGATGGTGGATGTCGTTGGGATGAGAAGATGAATTGAACAAAATTCTGGCCCGAGATGATGTAGTTGCGTTGTTTGAGATGATTATCCATAACCAATGAATGGGTAGTGATGATTAAAAATCATGAATTAATGGTGAAGATTGGTTGGTATTTGGAAGTCTGTTCTCGATTAGGAAAAATGGGTTTGTTCTCATACAACCAAGAAGTGGCTTGATGATTAAACTGGTGATCTATGGTATGTTGGGCGTGAGATAATGGGGTGATCATATTATTGTATACTAAGAGCATGTGTGATGTTGGTTGTGAATGGTGACGGTGGTAGTAAACAAGGGTTGCTGTTAGCATTGGTTGATTTTAGAAGATGAAGAAGCTTTGGGTAAGTGGTTGTTTTGAAGGGTTAAGTCATGGATTCGAAATAAACGCAATAGAAGATCAAAGTTGGTATTGCAGATGGGAAAGTCTGGTACAGTTTGATTAAGTTGATCGAATTCAGAGACTTAGAATGACAAGGAATGTTGGGTGGATATGTTTGAGCTTAAGGGAGGATGGTAACATGTTGGAGTTTTAAGCTCAAACATGTTGGTGGCAAAAGTATGGTTGAACAGTTTGTGGCAGAAACTTAGAATACCTACAAAGTGTGGCAGACTTTGTAAAGAAAGGTTATAGCTTGTGGCAGAAGCATAATAAAACAAAGATTGTGAGAGAATCTTGAAAAGCAAAGAAGTGTGAAGGTTTTGCAACAATAACATAACTGGAACAAAAGAAGAAACAACAGTAAGTTTGTGAAGTAAGAGAAGTAATCACCATGAGGTGATGAGAGAGTGAAGTTCAACAAGAGTCAGGCGAGTGAAGTCTATGAGTTATGGTGAAGCAATCCCAGTGTGGGATCTGAATAGAGAAGTGAAGCAGTTCCAGTGTGGAATTTGAAGAGTGAGGTAAAGCTATAATGCTCTGTGTGGAAATCCTGCCTGTAAAGTAGGTTACAAATTGCAAGTGAAGTAGTTTGTATGGAAATCCTGCGAGTGAAGTAGGTAAACAAGAGATGAGGTTGAGCTACAATGCTCAGTGAAGAAAGTAGAAGATGAGCTACAATGCTCGGTGATGAGTTACAGATTTTGGTTTCGTGTTTGGCTAGCATTTAAGGGTTTGTTAAGAATATCTTGGTTTAAGGGAGGATGTTGGAAGTTAAACCAAGATATGGTGAATTTTGGTTATGGATCAACTACTGCAGTTGACGCAGTCAGGGTGGATTAACAGGAACAGTTGACACAACGTTGTCACATTATGGAAATCGAGTTAACTTGAGAAACAACATGTTTTGGTTCTAGAAGAGTTCCATGATTGTAGTATTACTATGTTTAGAAGTTTTTTGTGTTTCTAGAAGTGTCCTTTATTTAGAGTTGGATTTTATTAGGAAAGTTCTTTGAGTGGTCGTCAAGTTTGTGAATAATATAAATAGGCTGTTAAGCCATGAGAGTTTATACACCGAATTGATTATCAATGTAGTCGTTTATTGGTTCCGCGTTTGTGCTCTCTCTCTTGCACAATCCGACACTAGTTGCCCAGTAGGCTGGGCTGGCTTCCCAACCTAATAATTTTGAGTATTTGAGCTTCAAAACTCAATTAAAAATTGTCTACTAGTACTCAGCAAAGTTTCTGATTCCGCACTGCCGTAATATGCTACACCATTTTGGTTTCCAATCATATGCTACATCATTTTGGTTTAATCGTCTTCCACAATTTTTGCAGTCAATTGATACTTATAAAATAATGCAAGGAACGTACACTTTGGTTCCCACTTTGGTCTAATCGTCTTTCAAAGTGTGAAATAATGCAAGATACACTTTGGTTTGTTATTTGTTAAACATTAATTAGAAATCGGAGCCTATTTTTGCAAGGCTACTAATGGGGACCGGATATTCTGGGGTGTCACAAGTTTCAAATAAAACAAAACAGTTTTTCATATAAAACAAAATAGTTTTTGCCTTGAGCATGGTACACCCCAAAATTAGGTAACCCCATTAGCAATCTTGCACTTTTGAGCCTAGTTGTGAGTATAACCAAAGTTATCTTACTACTACTAGAGAGGCATATGCAATTTGAGGTCTCATTTTGTTCACCCATTCCCACACCCGTATTCACTTCTTCATAGCAGTTCAATTACCAATGCCACCCACACAACACCTTTTAATATCACTGATAAACCCTAAAGATAGAAAAGAAAAACTGACAAGGAAAAAACCCCCACCTTTGAAGGTGAATGAGATCAGCAGAGTTTAGTGGGAGATGAGATGAGATGGGATTGATGGCCAGTGTCTGACTGAATAGATGGTTTGAGTGTCTTAGTTTCTTTCCTTTATAGCAAACTTTAAGCTTTGCTCCCCTGCCACCAGCCAAAACTAAACACTTTTTTCTCACACTTCCCCAAAACCCCCCTTAGAATTAGCCCAAAACCCCCCTTAGAGTTAGCCCAAGGCCAGTGGTAACTAGCTAGGTAGGTTAACCCCTAATCCCCGGAGAGAAAAAAGTCCCCCACTTTCATAGGGCGCATACACAAACATCCACAAGCTACTAGTGCTAGCCTACTAGTACTGTATGTACAGTACTGGTGATCTTTTAGGCTGCTAATTAAATCAAGTCATTATGTGTAGTGTAGCCATACTCTCTGACTATGATCAATTTCACCACTACGCATAAGTTTTAAATGTTTGTGTCACAAGTCTAAACTCATATACGCATCATTATCACCTCATGCACGCTACAATCCGTGATGAGGTGAGTCAATATGGGTGCAGATTCTTATAATTATGCACATATAGCAGGAAACATGGATCGTACGTTCTCTTCCTCTCTCTGTGTATATCTATTACTTCATCACTCAAATTCAGTATGGGGAATTAATTAAATGTCTTTTACAAAAACTGATTAAAAATGATATGATAACTGATTAGATGTCTCGCCAGCCATCTACAAGCTTAATGAAAACTCATTCCTTCTTTTTGGTGCTTCCTCTCCATTAAGTTCAAAGAGTTTCTGACAAATCATGATACAGTGGAAGAGTCGAAAAGACTAGAAATTAAGAATTGGTATTCTATATGTAGCACACATATGCTTCAAGAAAAAAAAATGGTGGCTAAATTGGCCCATACGCTCAGCATGCATGAGTGATCAGCGACACATATATACGTTAAACGCGCATGTACTGTGGGGGTAAACAGATCTAATATATGAGCTCTGAGTGTACTGAACAACTTGTCAGAAAGAGATCTAGCTACAACTGCATGTCTGAAACAGTAAACAGAAAGAAAAAGAAAGAGTAAGTTCAAGAGTTATACAGGCTAGAAATAGAGTTTATTTCTTACGTGTTTACTCACATACATACTCCATTTGAGCTCAGTTTTGCAGAAACAAATTATGAACACATGCTGAGAAGGAGAAGAAGAGATCAAGGTGTGAAACCCATGTTGGAGTAGTGGAGCACGTGCAAAAGATGAATTAGTCAAACTAACAATGTGTTAATCAGTGTGTATTTGCACGTGCCCTGCTTCTCCAACCAGGGATGCACACCAATATTGCATGGAGCAGTACTTAGAACCTTCGCTTGATCGATGATCATCTGCTAACTCTAGCTATGTATATAACCCCACAATTCAGAGACAGATATAGAGAGATAGAGAGCTGAATTGCAAGTGTAAGAACTACTCACTTCACTCTCCATTTATACAAGTAGAGAGCTCAGAGTAAGAATGAAATATGTAGAGAGAGTGAGAGAGTGACTAGAAATTAAAGTTAAGGAAAGAGAAGTCACAGAGCGATGGAGTCTAGAAGTGGGTTTTCTTTCTTTAAAGTCAATAATAATGATAATCAGCAGTAAATATTACTACTGCTCAATTCCTCATGAGTGTTTTCTCTCTTTGCTTGCTTTCTTATATGTAAGTATCTAGCGTCTGTCATCACTCCATCTTTAGCTAGATCTTGTAAAACCTTGGGAAGGTAACAACAGCCTTGTCGGTCTTAAGTGTTAGTATATAGCACCATTTGATTTCACAATTTAATGTCTAATAAAGAGAGAGAAATGGTAAGTAAATATGGGCATGGTGACTAGAGTGCGCAGTAGTATAAGGGAAAGTTGCACGTTGGGGGTTGCGTGTTAGACTCCACAAAAGTATGTTTGTGTTTCAAAAGATGTAGTAATAGCTTGGATTCTTCATTTTTCGTAAAGCGGCATTGGTGCAGCAGCATGCAGTGTGATCATGCATGTAAGACGTATCTCCCTAGGTAGATATGATTCTTCTCCTATCCATCCATCCATCCATCTATCTATCTCCACTTTTACTTTTAACTACAATCCCACTCCTCTAAATTTAGATGGAGCTAGAGGTTACTTTCCCAAATTCTTTTTCTGTTGCACACCACTTTAACCTCACTCGATTGGTTGGGTATTTAATTATATACCGTTTTTCAACTATTTTTACTATTTGCTATAGGATTCACTAAACTGCAATGAGTTTTCTTTGGTGTCTGCAAGTTGAGATATACTAGTAAGCTTAGAATTTCTTGCAAACTGAGCTTCTTCTATCAATAAGCTAATTAACTATGCCAACGACGCGGAGGTAGCTATAGCATGATCGAAAAGTCTAGTCGCCTAAAAATATCCATAGAATTCCTAGCTCTGGTGCTAGTTGAACATACATGCAAGTACTATGAGACTGGAAGGACTATGTGTCTCTGAGCCAAAAAAATTCACTTCAAAATTATAAAACAGTTATTGAGCAGTCGGGTTTATTTGTTCTTCTGTACATGGATTTCGTCTAACACCAGACTTCGGTACCCAGTTATTAAGTGTTGGTACTTTGACCGACTGTTGACCATCAAAGACCCATTTGACTTAATACAAAGTCACCCATCTGAACTTCCCTTGCATTATTAAGCCTTAGAAGTTAGGTCAAGTGTAGTCTTTGACAGTGATCAGCCAAAAAGTTTGCTCAATTAATTTTAGAGAAACTGGATATTAATTCTGTATCACTGTTTCAGCCTACAAAGTTCCATGAAAGATTATCAATTAATTAATGGTGAGCATTGTTTTTGTATAATTTTGATAAAGTCTACAAAATTTAATAACCCGCTGTAGTAGTTTAGTGCCGGATAAAACAAATGCTTCATGTTAGAAAATAGGCCTAGGAAATAATAGAATGGTGTGAAAACTATAAAGTTTAATTAGCTAAATTCTCATTATCGGCTTACACAACTAATCTCTACTAATTATTGATTTTAACAACAAAACGAAAGAGACATCAGAGAAGAACACTGAAAAATTGGGAATTGCGCAACATTGAAGAAGACACTGAAAAACCTTCTTCTCCTTCCCCTCTTCCTCTTCCTCTCCTTTCCCTCCGAAAAAACCCTAGAAAAAACCTTCTTTCATGGCGGCTCACACCATTAGTGAGTAAATCTTAGGACCTCTTAGGGGTGAAGGTTAGATCAAGAGCTCGTGGTTATGGATCTGAGGAATCTGATGGAAAACACTATTGTTTTGATGGTATGATTAGTCTCTTTCTTCTATCTGTGATTAGTTTCTTTATTTCTTTAGCGATTTGTCGTCTGTTTTGATGATTTGAAGAGGTTGAATATTGTTTTTTCGATGATTAGAAGTGGGTCTCTGTCTTATCTTCGTTTTGTTCTCTGTTAAAGTTAGTATAACTAGGATTCTGCCTCCTTTTAGTTGTTATTTGATTGCTTCGTTTTGGCTTATTTAAAACATGATTTTTAGTTCTCTCTTGGTTCTCTGATGGTTTTATCATGTGTATTATCTCCTCCTTTAGATCCGGGGTTTGCATGTTTAGGTTGTCTTTGAGTTAATTAATCAGTGTATTGTCTCTTTCTTGATGATGTTTTTAATTGCCTGCTATTCTGTTGGATTATGGTCGATCTTGCTTTAATCTCTCTACTTTCTCTTTCTTCTTTTAAAATGATTTAAAAAGGTGTTCTTTGCTTTTGAAGAAAAATGAAAATCATCTCTTTGCTTGTTTACAGTCTTGAATAGCTCTTAGAAATTGTATTGTGTATTTCTGCTGCTTTGTTGGGGTTTGAAAAAGGATTCCTTGCTTGTGAAATTTGAAACTTCTTAATAGTTCTGTAAGAAATTGTAAATGGTTGTTAAAAGTTGAGTCTCTTAAATTGGGATTTCTAAAAAGGGCTTTTGTTTTAGAATGAAAATAAAACCTTCTTATGAATTTGTAACTCCTCTTCTTTCTCCTTTATGCCTTCTAAGCTTGTTTAGTGTTAAGTGGTGTTGTTTTGTATCTGATGCAATAGTGTTAGTGAGGAGGTGTACATCATTATCTTGGTTCTTGGCAGTCTTAGGCTATTTTCTTCTGTTCCTTGTTGTTGTTGTTATCTGTCTTGTTATCTTTTTGCGTGATTAGTTGATAGTTGCTTCATATTAGCCTTCTATCTTTTCTTATTTGTGTTATGGTCTTTGTTAATTAGATCGTTTTCAGCTCCCTCTTCTTTGTGTCCTTTAGCTTCTCCCTTGAGTGCTTCTGTATTGTGTCTCACCTTGGATCTGTAGCATGCCAGGTAAACTGTTGCTCGTGTTAATGTTGTTTTAGTTTTTCTCTTGTTTCATCTCCTCTCTTCTGTTGTTGTTGCTTCTGGCAAGCTCTCTCTTTGGAGAACGTTTTTGAAATGGGGTTTAACCATTTTTTTTTGTCATATTTCTATCTATTGTCCTTTCCTTCCTCTTGTTGTTTTGCTTGTATGCAACCTCCTATCTGCTGCCTTGGTTAATTGTTAGAATTTCTTAGCAGCTCTTTCTTGTGTGCTGAATTTGTGGTCTAATTTTCCTATGGAATAATGGTAAAAATGAAGAAATTATCCTCAGTTCCTAAACATAGCTCCAATGATATAACTAAACCCCCAGGTAAGTCCCTCCATCCAATCCCATTTTTTTATATAGTAATTTCTTCTTTGTTCTCTCTTCGAATTCCTTCAGCTGATCCGATCCCTAGTATCTCTTCATCTTAGAAGTTTAAGCTTGCTTGCTGGAATCAAGAATAAGCGATCGGCAGGGGCTGCAGTTTGTTTGGCTTTACAAGGGCCTATTCCTTCCATGGACTTCGTTGATTTTTATTTGTTTAAAGCTTTCTTTGTTCCTCTATATTGGTTTCCTTTTGTGTTTGGTTTCGATGCATACTATTCAGGTTCACTAGGTTCTGCATACTAGTTTCAGTTATATAATTTAGTGTTTGATATAACCTATAATAATTCAATTTACCAACTATAACCCAAAATCTTTAGCTAAATTAAGTTTATTTTGAATTCGTTTTATTAGTCTTAGCTAGTTGGCAGATCATATCTCTAGTTAACAGTAGTACTTTTTTCTACTTATAGTTAGTGTTCTTGGTTGTAACTTTCTTTCACCCTTTGTAAATACATTGTCCTAGGCTAGGTTTTTATTTTCCCTATCTTGTACAGTTTAATTGATCTTAGTTCCAGGTCATCTAGTTTTATTTTTCTTTGCCATCTTTTATGTTTTGTGTCTGTAGCTGATATTGAATATAATACTGTTAGTATTTCCATATAGTATGTACTGTGTTTATGTAATGTTAGTGTGCAACTTAATCAACCTTTGGGTTTCTTTTCTGATTAGGAAAATGAAGGCTCCTGTGAAACAAAATGATGTTGAAATCAATGCTGGCTATGTTACAATGGCTTCTTCTTTCAGTAGATTAAGCTCAAGGGATGGTGATCCCAATGGATGCGTTTTTCCGAAGATGCAACCTCAACACTCACCAACTGAATCCTCGATTGTGGCAATGCATCCTCCATCCGCAATCAACAACAGGACCCCCCCTTTCCTGGCTACGTCATCGTGACACTTCTACCACTCATGAGGTGACTAGAAAGGCGCAGGAACCCATCTTGATAGATCTATCGCGAGCTGAGGTGCCCATCTTCCATTACTTGTTTGCGGACTATTACATAATGGCAGCATTAGAAGACTTCTCATTGGGTACCAAAGGAGAACTGGAACTTTCTACTTCATTGAAGATTCAGTTTTTTATAGATTTTGCTGAAACTTGTTTGAGTATTAATTTTGTTTTTGGACTTATCGCGTTGTACTCTTTCCTTGTCAAGGTTTTGTCCCTATGGGTTTTCCTTGCCATGGTTTTAACGATGCAACACATGCGTGTCCAACACCGGAACACTCTAGGGATCTCGGTGGTTTCTATCATTTTCTTTTTGTTTCCGTTTGTTTTCCTTTTCCCTTGTAATAACTTTTAATTTAAATTAAATTTTCTTATCAAAAAAAAAAAAAATTAGTATGTTGTAAGGTACTTGGTACCCTTAAAGTGTATAAATATATGTATGTGTGTACACATATGTATATATAGTTTCTGTGAGTACGATTTTTTCTGTCAATACATGTTTGTCTTTGTTGTGAAGAAAAAAAAAGAACATAGATTCTCTAGTGACCTCACTCTCTTCTTCAAAAAAAGTTTTAGAGACAGAAGAAAATTAAATGGCTGCCATTGTGTGGGTGTGACGATAGATTTTGGTGATGATGTAAATGTGATACTGAATTCAGGACTTTGCGTGTAGGGATCAGTGTTGGTTCATTTTCATTAATAAACACACACACCACCATCATTATCAAGATCGAAATCAGAACAGAAAGATTTCAAGAGTGTGTACATAAATATGCTTGGCTAAGTTGGGAAAAATTTAATCACTCTACATAGTTTGTGATGATAATACGAGTTCTTAATATGGAAAAACTCATCGAATGTCTCTAAAATTCATCACAATCAAGTGTTCTTTTTCTTCCAATGTATAGCACTTGATTTGTGTATTTGACTTTGCTATAAGAAAAGGTGGTCTAAAAAGAAAAAGGATGGTCATATAACTTGCCTTGTGGTGATGGCAGTGGGATTCATTGATTTGCATCCCTGCAATATATGGGGCCCCAATCCCATCATTTAGATTCTCTTTATATTTTCAGTGTTTGTCTCTTCCTTTGTACTATTCTTTTGCTCATCTCAATAGCTTAGGTATAGTAATGCAACAAAAATGTGCAACTCTTATGGCAAAACCTGCTGTGAACATCATGGTCTGTACGTAAATGCCAGTGTGTCTGGAAAATTTGATCTCAAAATCTCAGAGACTGATATCTATGTTCCCCCATTACAATGGTAATTTAGTTGGCTAGATGTTTGGAGTTTGGACACTTTGGAGTTTGGACACCTTTCAGTGATCGAGTTCCGGTAGTTATCCACTTTTACACTGCATTCCGCAAAATGTACTAGTGGGCGATGGAAACAGGATTAGTTGCATGGTTTCCACGGGGGTGGGGTCTATAAAATCAGCTTTGCTAGACACACCGGTATTTTTCATCAAAAAAATATACCGAGTGAGAGAAAGCCAGTGGGACCCACCAGGAGAATTATAAGGTGCTATTTTTTATTCATCGTGGGACCCACCCCAATTGTGTCACTCGGTCACAGGATTTCAATCCCGGTAAATCTATACATTTCCCTATAAAATTATTCGAATCTTATATTATTCGAATCTTATAGTAGGATTGGTTTTTAGGAGTTTAATATGATAGTTATAACCAAGATGTAGATATGGGGACCTAATCTATGTAAAAGTTCAAAAATACCCTCAATCATGTTAATTTATTACCTTTTTACCCTTTTATTAACTAATTAATCTAAACAGAGAAGAAGAAAAAAACTGAAAATAAAAATCATTTAACCAAAAGAAACCGTCCGTCGGTTTCTTTTCTTCTCCTTTCTTCTTCTTCTTTTTCTTTTTCTTCTTTTGTTCTTCTCCTCTCATTCTTTTCTTCTTATTTTTCTCTTCTTCGTTTGAGACGATTAATCGTCGATTAAATTGATTGTATAAAACAATGGTGAAACAAAGGAAAAGGAAGGATCGTCGAAACAACCTCCTCCTGAACCAGATAAATCAAATTCTGAAAGTGAAGATGAAACCGAAAATCAAGAAGAATTGAATGAAGGAGATGAACTAGCCTCCGAGACTCCTGATATGACTGCAATAAGGTATGAATCGAAAAACTCACACTTTATTTAAGTGTTTGAATGATTATTTAGTTGGTTTCGAAAAAAATTTGTCTGAAAAACAGTTTGTGAGGAAACTGGGTAACTAGGGTTATTTTACTTGGTCTCAACTATTACGAAGTTGGTAGTGGTCTTTGTATAGCGGCTTAATTCTGAGATTATTCAAAACTGAACTAGGTCCCTGGGTTTTTCTGCATTTACGTTTTCCTCGTTAAAAATATCTTGTTGTGTCTTCACTTTTACTTTCTGCAATTATAATTATTGTTTTAGTTATAATTAAAAGTAAATACAATGTACGTTAATCCCAAAAACTTGGGTTGATCCATATAGTTTAAGGTTCGGTTTCGAACTTATATTATATACCAAGTGTATAGCTTGTGGATACTATCTTCTTGACAGTCTATGTCTATATTAGATCACGCAAGGTATCTGACTTATAGGTTGATATCAAAAAGATTGTGGTGTACTTGGTACCCTCGTCATTTCAAAAAGGTATTGTGACTCGGTACATGGCACTTAACTCCCATATATTTTTATAGAAATATTAATAAGACATATATACGGAAGAGGTGTTGGTCGAAGGTGCAGAAAGCGGAAATACTTTACTAATCTATGAAGCTTAGCCAATAAAGTACATTTGACACGAAAGCATCTTTATGTTGTGTTGCTTACCTGATGAAACATATTTGAAACAAAAATATTATTATTCCGTGTTGGCTACCCAAGGAAGCTTCATGATGCCTAATGGTTGGTGCATTTATAAACTGAGAATGCATCATTTTGATGCATTATGAAAGAAGGATCGATGATGCACAATCTTGTGAAAGTACCTTGACATCTACGCATTAGGTATTGCTTGGCATTTGTCTGTCAACACGAGTTGGCTTTATGATAGACGCATTTATGTGTCTATTTTCATCTCTTTTGTGTATACTG